>QRFJ01007345.1:0-110452 GCA_006176705.1 Cocos nucifera | reverse complement strand
TAAATGGAGCAAGAGTTGCTGCCGTGGTCATGGAAACATACCCTCTTCGACTACCATCTAGTTTAGACTTAGTGCTAAAAGACTGCTATTATGGGCCTGCAGCAAGCAGAAATTTGATTTCTATTTCTTGCCTTGCATTAGAAGGCTATATAATTAGTTTTCTTAAGGACCATTGTAACATTCTTTATGAAAGAAATAAAATTGCAAGTGGTTTCCATATTAACGGTCTTTATTAGTTACATATTGATGTATCTATTTTTAATATCGAGCAAAATGTGAATACCATGAAATTGTTAGATATATGTGCCCTAGAAGCTAGAATTGGCTGACACTTGTAATACACTTCTAGGGGCAAAATCATAATTTTGAATATAATCAATAAAATGAGTTATTGTCTATCACATATATGTATTTAGTGTCTATGATACATCCTTTGAGTTAATGATAATGATAATTCATATTTTCAAGAGTTGAAAATTTAAGACAAGAATAATCATTGTTAACTCATAAAATGCTCCCGACCATAGGATCATCACGAGGATGGTGATTGATCCGAAAGGTTGGTGTACAATCACTTCTCTTTAGTAGATGAGTCTTAAGTCTACGGTGTGGAGACACTGGAGCGAGAGTATAGATACTCGTTAGAGAACGAGGGCACTGAGCGTGACCACCTCGAGTAGTCATTAGGAAGTCTACCTTCTCGTCAATGACTAACTCGATGCTGCAGTGGTGTGTCTAGTTCTTTTACCTGAGATGCATCGACAGTTCACCTTGAGGGTGTTATAGTTTGACTACACCATTACTCGATCTCCTAGCCATATGGAACCCTGAGGTGTATGTTGGCTATAGCATGTTCATTATAGGAACTGGATGGCATCAAGATGGAATCTATCTACCTCGGTGGTAGAGGAGCAGCCCTATGATAATCATGAGAATCAAGTACAGAAGTTCATGGCCATGGCAGAGTGAAATAATAGAAAGAGTTTCTATTTAGATTTTCACATCGTACTCGAATCGAATGATTACATCATATGATAGAAACTAGGGTTTGACGAGTTTACCTTAACCCTAATCTGATCGGGGCTCAAGATAGAAGGACTTAATCACACAGGTAGCTGCACCAAGAGGTTCGCATTCAGCTCTGATGGGTTGCCACCGTATACTGCTAGGTGTCACTAGTGGATTTTGGGAGCAATTAGAATGATTTAGATGATCGATCATTCTAGCTGTTCGAATCAGAAGAGTTCTAATCCATCGAAAGGAGTTTCGATGATGTCGATGATAGAGATCATGACATATTCCATTATCATACAGAACTAAACCTAACTGGGTCACACAAATAAGGGTTTGAATCTGGTGATCATCAATTGAACTGATCCAGTTCAATTGATCTGAATAAAATTCAATTAGGTTCAAGAAAATCATGCTAGCACTCGATTGAACCTAACGTTCTTCTTTTGCTATCATAAATAAGTTGTCCTGACTGAGCCAAAGGAGTTTGTGCTCAATCGGAGGCCTTCATATGGTCTGACTGGAGGTTGTCCAAGTCAGAAAAGGTTGTCTTATTTTGTAAGACATTACCTGCCATTTTTGGTCACCTGCCATTTCTTGTTCTTTGACTTTGGTCAAAAGTCTACCTTTGACTGGTCAAATATTGACCACTGACACTTTGACTTTTGACTACATGTCATGCACCTATTAGAGAGCTGGTGGGGGCCTGTCCCCCTACCAGAACCTGGCAAGGAAGAGGGCACACGCCACCCTTGGCATGTGCCCATGTTGGAGGCGCCTAGGAGTCCCTGTTGGATAGGGACTCCATCTCCTTTTTGGATTCCAATTAGAGTTCTCCTAAGAACCAACTTTGACTAATCTTAGGCACCCTCTAAGGAGGAATCCAGGGGACTCTATTCCAACCAATCAGATTTAGATCTGATTTCACAAAGGGTTGTGATTGGTTGGGAAGAAGAGGAGTTGGATCATGCTTATTCTATAAATAAGACCCTGCACCCAACTCAAAGTATGTATTGAAACAAAATTCCCCATGCCCCAAGGTTGCCTCTTCCCTCGTCCTCCATGCCAAACCCACCTTTTTCCTTTCCTCTCCACGTCCAAAAGGGTTTTGGAGCTTGGTTGGTGCAATCCAGATCAAAGAAAGGCGACTGAAAGCTAGAAGGCTGCGCTGCTGCAAAGGACGACTGTTGATCTTCAAAAGGAGTTTTGAAGATCCTCCAGATCAGATCCAGATTTGATTTTTGGAGATGTGATAGAGATGAATAGGATCTCTAGATCTAGTCTGAGTGGATATCGATAGAGGCCGGGCACTTGCGTGGCTAGATCCAGAACCTTCCACTGCATACAGGATCATCAATGGGTAATAGGATTACCCATATCAAGATAAATTAAATTTGATTTAATTTATCTAATTTTATTTTAATTTCTAAAATAATAATAATTAAATCTAAAATATCTCAGATCTGATTAGAATTAAAG
The DNA here is from genome assembly GCA_006176705.1 of Cocos nucifera. Lineage (NCBI taxonomy): Eukaryota > Viridiplantae > Streptophyta > Magnoliopsida > Arecales > Arecaceae > Cocos > Cocos nucifera. Next base: position 107,962 of record QRFJ01007345.1, on the reverse strand, counting down.
AAAAAAATTTTGAAATATATCTCTTGATGCAATCCGATCTGAACGAACCTGATTTGGAAAATCAGGATTTTCCTTCAACTGGTATGAGAGCCAAGGTTTTAAAAGTATTTAGATCTGATTTTAAATTTATTTTAATTAGAAAATAAGTGATTTCAGATGTCACATGAGATGTTATTAGATCTAAAATTAGAAAAAATTAAAATTAAATGATTTGGATCTAAGATTAGAAAATATGCATGACTAGTTCTAAAATAGAATAGTTCTATAGAATAGTCTTGCACATTTTTGATTTAATCTAATTAAATCATATTTTAGATTTATTTATTTACTATCTTTTGATATTATAATGGTTATAATAACATTAAAAAATAGTAAACAAAAATTATTTAATTTTAAATATCATATGAGATATGATAGATGCATGTCTAAACTAGTTGTAGAATAGTTCTACATAATTATCTAGATTAGAATTTATTTTGATTAGATCAATTTAAATCTAATTTTTTATATTATTATGAGATAATTTAGATCTAAAAATATGCATGATTTGATACATGAGATGTATGCAAAATATGCCATGATTAGATCTAATTTGTATATGAGATATATAATGTAGATCTAAAACTATTTTATAGTATTGCACGTTCCTAATTAAGGCGTTCCTCTTGGCCGTCCGGTCATAAGAATGAAGAAGGGTTTAAAAGCCCTCTCTTTTCATTCGATGGGGCGTTCTTATAATGTGTAGGGGTGCTGCGCCATTCGTCCTTAATCAGGAAATCCAAAAACTTACTTTCTGCAAAATCCTAGATTCCTGAAACCCTAGGATTTATTGTGCATATTTTTGTTTATGAACCCTACTTAATTTAAAATTAAGATTATGAAATTCAATTAGGTCTAAAAATTGAGAAATTTCAGATCTAGATTATTATTCATAATACTGGGTCGGCTTGGGTAGCTCATTAGGTCTAAGGGGTTGATCAACCGAATCAAGAGTTTGGTTAGATGGGATCAACAGTGCTCAAATTGACCAGCCTGAATAGATTAAGTTTTGGGTCAGATCGAGTCAACGTCAAGCAAGAACCTAATTAAGCTCAGAGGTTACAAGTCTGGATTGTAGGGCTAAATCCGAATTTGGTTCTGGCTCAAGCAACTTTGGTGTCTAAGCGTTAAGTTTGGCACTATGACCGATTGGTTTTTATAATTGGAAAGCTAACTCGACCTAAATGCATTTTTGGTACAGTTAATGGCATATTTTGTCCACCGGATCTCCACTTACCTGCGCATATCTATTTGACAACAGTTCTGATCTGATGGTGGTCTAATCATGAGCTAAGCCCAGCCACTAGGTTTAGTCATAATTGTTTATGACTATGACAATTTAGTTTAATGAGACTGACTTAATTCTCCCCTAAGAAAAGAATTAAGTCTGAGGTCTTCCACCATTAGTAGATGTGCGGGCCTCTTCCCGGGGTTGATTGTTCCTCATGCTGGATACAGTGGCTCAAGTTGCATTCGAAAAGATGGCAACGTATGTCGTATTGGCATTGGATGCTATGGGCTGGCAGGATTGAGTTGGGCATGCAATATTCCGGGATATGGTTAGAGACTCAATTAGGAACCCGGTCTATACAAATGGTTAGTCTGACTATAACTAAGGAGTGATCAATTATTTTCAGATACGGTGAGATTCATGTGAATTAGAGATCAAAGTTTGGGTGCAACCATGCATTAGAGAATTCATTAAAAAGAGTTTTCACTCATGGCTAACCCATACCAAACAATAAACTATTAGGTGGAGTGATGAGTTCAGTTTGGTGAGACCCGGTCAGTGATCACGCTCACCATAGAAATCATTTATTCATGGAATTTTTGGACTCTACAGAGGGAGTGTAGGATCGACGAAAATAGTGCAAGCTAATTTATTTAAAAATTAAAATTCCTAAATAAATTGCGTCAGTCATAATATACAAGTATTAACTGAGAATCGTTTGACTCTCTACGAACAAAATAATCTGTGTCAATCCATTATATACGTATCCTGGACGCCTAACAGACTAATTCTTACTCCAAATTATAAAAGATTGGGCTCAGAAACTATTAAAATAGTGTTTTGGGTTCGAGAAGTTCAACCCAATGTTTTCTAACTTGACTAGACCCATCCACCTATGATCCATACTGTATACTCAATTGAATAGAAGAGCATCTCTGGAAATAATGGATGGTAAACGAAGATAATAAGGCTAGATATTTATCATGTTGGAGCATGATGTCTGAATGAGCTTCCACGCCACCATGAGGATTCGGGACTGCTCGCCAAATGTTGGCTTACCTACAGGCAGGTGTGTGACAGAGTCGTGCAGCCATGTATCAAGTCACGCAATAACTTTTAAGGCTAAGATGCTGATGGGCAAGCAGTCCAAAGATCACTATCTAACACATGATCAAGGACATGGAGGAGCTTAAGAAGCTCGTGTGAGTTAGACCTTGGACCTGCAGAATTATATTATTCTGCAAATCCTTGACTGATGCCTATGGACAATTCATCTGGAATTACCACATGCATAACTCAAAATTCCTTTGGCCGAATTAATGAATATGCTGGTTACCGGTGAGCATTCTATGAAAGGTTCTAAAGGCTCAAAGTTTCTATGCTATGGAACAGACTTCTTCTAAAAGAAAGTCTTTATGAAAAGAAAAAGAAGTCTGTGAAAAAGCAGAATTTGGAAGAAGAAAAGAAGAAGAAGTAGAGCCGAAGAAAAAGGCTGATGTCAAAGAAATGTGTTTCCATATCTCTCTCTTCGATGTGCAGGATCATCTCACCATCCACCAGCCTCCTGCTATCCTCAAGATCCTGCATAGAAGTGCACAAGTGAGCACTAGAATCAGAGTCAAGCACCCAACTGGATGCAGAAGAAATCTTAAGGTTAGACTCAACAACGAGCATACCTGTAGAAGGATCTGCCTCTTTATTCTTTAGGGTGGTTAGGTAGGTAGGACAGTTCCGCTTTCAGTGGCCGTCATTATTGCAATGGAAACACTTTTCTTTGTCAGCGGCCTTCTTCTTCAGCTCTACCTTTTTCTTCTTTCCTCCTTCCATCTTCTGCTTTTTTGCAGACTTCTTCTTCTTTCCAGAAAACTTTCTCTTGGAAGAAGTTCGTTCCATAGCAAGCACTGAGCCTTTAGAATCTTTCATGGAAAGCTCAGTGGTAAGCAGCATGTTCATAAGTTCGGCCAAGGAATTTTGAAGTTTTTGCATATGGTAGTTCATGATGAACTGCCCATATGCATCAGTCAAGGATTGCAGAATTATATCATTCTGTGGATCCAAGTCCAACCTCACTCCAAGCTTCTCAAGCTCTTCTAAATCCTTGATCATCATCAGACAATGATCTTGGACTGACTGCCCATCACGCATCTTAGCCTTGAAAAGTCATTTAGTGACTTGATACTTGGCTGCGCGACTCTATTCACTAAACATCTCCTGTAGGTGAGCCAACATTTGTAGAGCAGTCTTGATATCTTCATGTTGGCGCTGAAGTTCATCAAACATCGAGCCCAACATGTAGTATCTGGCCTTGTTATCTTTATCTGTCCATTTTTCCAGAGATGCTCTGTGCTCAGTGGATGGACGAGCTGGTAAGATGGGAGGGTCCTAGTCTGATACATGAGTAAACTTCTCGAAACTCAAAATAATTTTGATGTTCTGGAGTCAATCCTTATAATTTGGTCTGGTCAGTCTATGGGTGTCTAGAATACGTGCTAGTGGGTTGGATGCAGATATTTTCCTATAGAGAGTCAAAGTTTCTAGTTAGATATTGTAATTAAGACTTAACCAATTTATTTAGAGATTTTATTTTTAAATAAATTAGCTTCCACTATTTTCTCGGATCCCTACACTTTCTCTATAGAGATGCAAAAATCTTCATGATTACTGATTTCTAGTGGGTGCAGTCCCACCAACTGACTCATCACCTCATCTAACAGTTATTGGTGATGGGTTAGCCAATGAGTGAACAACTCTTGTTCAATGAATCTCTAATCATGATGCACCCAAACTTGATCTCTAATTCATGAATCTCACCATGTCCGAAATATTGATCCACTCCTTAGTTAAGTCAGACCCACCATTTGCATAGATTAGATTTCTAATTGGGTCTCTCACCATATCCAAAATATTGAGCCCAATCCATCCTCTAGCCCATAGCATCCAATGCCTAATAGACATGGTTGCATCTTCCCGATGCAACTGAGCCACTATAACCAGTCGAGAACAATCAACCCCGGAAAGGGCCCGCACATCTACAATGGTGGAAGACCTTAGACTTAATCTTTTCTTAAGGAGATTTGATTTAGGTCTCATTAAACTAGACTTGACATAGTCATAACCATTATGACTAACCTAGTGGCATGGGTTAGCTTGGATTATTGACCACCTCATATCAGAACTGAGTTAACAAACATGGCCAGGTAAGTGAGACCGGTGGAAGGGATATGCCATTAACTCGATAAGAATGCATTCGAGTCGAGTAGCTCCCAATTAAAAATCAGTCGATCGTATCTGCCAAACTTACCTTAGACACCAAATTATTGAGCCAGAACCAATTAGGTTAGCCTACAATCCAGACTCTAACCACTGAGCCTAATTAGGTCTTAGCTTGATCGATCACTTACGTGACTCAATCTTGACCCAGACTTAATCCTATTAGGCTGGTCAATTTTAGCAGTGTTGATCCCATCTAACCAACTCTTGATTCGATTTGATCAACCGCTAGACCTAATTGAGCTACCCAAGCCCGAACCCAATATTATGAATATGTCTTAGATCTAAAATTTTTAATTTTAGATCTAATTAATATTTTATAATTTTAATTCTTAATTAAGTTTAGGGTTCATAAATGAAATATGTAAATAAGATCTTAGGATTTCAGGATCTGGGGTTTTGTAGAAAATAAGTTTTCAATTTTTGATTAAAGATGAACGCGCAGCACCCCTACACATCATCAGAACATTCCATCAAATAAGAGGAGAGGGTCTTTAAACCCTACTTTATTCTTATGATCGGACGGCCAAGGGGAATGCCTTAGTTAGAAATACAACTAATCTACAAAACTAATTAGATCTAAGCATATATCTCATATAAAAATTGATCTAATTAAAATATGTTTTTACATACATCATATCATGCATGTTTTTTAAATCTAAATTATCTCATAATCATCTAAAAAATTAAATTTAGATTTGATCACATCAAATAAAATTTAATCTAGACCTTTTGTAGAACTATTTTACAACTAGTCTAAACATGCAACTATCATATCTCATATAAATAAATTAAATTAAATTTATTTTCTATTTTTAGATCTGATTATAATATTTATAAGATCAAAAATTAGTAAATAAATTGATCTTAAAATTATAATTAATCAAATAAAAATTATGATTATACTAGACTACACATTGAATAATTCTATTCCTAGTCTAGTTATGTATCTCATACATTTTAGATCTAGATTGATTAATTTTAATTTTTTAATTTTTTGATTTTAGATCTAATCACATATCATGTGATATTTAAAATTATTAATTTATTATATTAAATCATATGTAAATACATTTTATGCAACCTGGCTCTGATACCAGTTTAAGGAAAAAATCAGATTTTCTCGGGTCAGGTTCGTTCAAATTTCATTAAATTGAGAGGCATATTTTAAAAAAATTTTTTTAGATCCAAATCAGATCTGATACTTTTTAGATCTAATTTTATGATATAATAAATAAAAAAATTAAATTAAATTAAATCTAAATTAATGTTACCTTGGTTTTGGGTAATCCGATTATCCTTTGATGATCCTGCTGATTGCCTGAGGTTCTGGATCTAGCCACGCAAGTGTCTGGCCTCTACTGATATCCACTTAGGTTGGATCTAGAGTTTTTCTCATTCTTTATCACATCTCCAAAAATTAAATCAAGATCTGATTTGGAGGATCTTCGAAACTCTTTTCGAAGATCAGTAGTCATCTCTGCAGTAGTGCTGCCTTCTTCCTTTCTCGTCAGCCTTTTCTTACCTGGATTGCACCAAACTGAAGCCCAACTTTCTTAGGCATGGAGAGGAGAGAGAGGATCAGATGATGGCATAGAGGAGAAAGAGGGACAGCCTTGGGGCATGGGCTAAGATGAACTCTTTTTTTGGTTGGCCGCAGATAGGATTTATTTATAGACCCTACTGCACCATGCAGTGCTGCATCATCCCAGCCAATCGTGTTGCTTCATGCAATCAGATCTAAATCTGATTGGTGGCATGATATCATCTGATCCAATCAGATGAGAGCCCCATAGATTCATCCTTAGATGGTTTCTTGGACTGGTCAAAGTCTACAAGTAAGGGTCACCTAGTTTGAATCCAAGAAGCAATCTGGGTGTTGTCTCAAATTTATCTTATAAATTAAGACAACTCTTTCCTAACCTGGACAAGCTCTAGTCAAACTAGGTAAAGATACCTGAGTGATCATAAATACATTTGGCTCAATCGACATAACTTTTAATGCTGATAATGGAAAGGAGAATGTTAGTCTCAATCATGTGCTAGCATGATTTTCTTGAACCTAATTGAATCTAATTCAAATCAATTGAACTGCATTAGTTCAATTGATGATATCTAGATCCAAACCTTTATTTGTGTGATCCAATTAGGTTCAGTTTTGTATGATAATGGGATATGTCATGATCTCCATCATCGACATCATCGAAACTCTTTTCGATGGATCAGAACTCTTCTGATTCAGACAACTAAAATGATCGATCATCTAAATCATTCTAATTGCTTCTAAAATCCACCAGTGACACCTAGCAGTATATGATAGCAACCCATCAGAACTGAAAAAAAATCTCTTGGTGTAGCTACTTGTGTGATTAGGTTCTTCTATCTTGAGCCCTAATCAGATTAGGGTTAAGGTGAACTCGTCAAACCCTAATTCTTATCATATGATTTAATCATTTGATTCAAGTCTGATGTGAAAATCTTAATAGAAACTTCTTCTATTATTTCACTCTCTGCCATGGCCATGGGCTTATGGACTTGATTCTCATGATCATCATAGGGCTGCTCCTCATCCACCGAGGTAGATAGATTCCATCTTGGTGCAATCCAATTCCTACAATGAACATGCTATAACTAACATACACCTCAGGATTCTAAATGACTAGAAGACCGAGTCATGGTGCAGTCAAACTATAACACCCTCAAGATGAACTATCAATACACCTCAAGTCAAAGAACTAGACACACCACTGCAGCTTTGAGTCAGTCATCGATGAGAAGGTAGACTTCTTTATGACTAGTCGAGGTGGTCACGCCCAGTGCCCTCATTCTCTAATGAGTACCTATACTCTCACTCTAGTGTCTCTAAACCATAGACTCAAGGCTCATCTATTATGAAGAAGTGATTGTACACTAATCTTCTAGATCAGTCACCATCCTCATGACGATCCTACGGTCAGGAGCCTTTTATGAGTTAATAAATGAAAATTCATGTCTTAAATTTTCAACTCTTAAAAATATGAATTATCATTACCATTAACTCAAGGGATGTATCACAGTCACTAAATACACATATGTGATAGAAAATAACCCATTTTATTATTTATAGTCAAAATTATAATTTTGCCTCTAGAAGTGTATTACAAGTGTCAGCCAATTCTAGCTTCTAGGGCACACATATCTAACATCAAAGGTATCTTAATGGTCTAGAATTTTACTAAAAATTAGTCCAAAATTTACCCTAAATAATAAGTTAGGATAGACTTCTTGTCTAGGTCAAATACCTAGTAAGGAATATCCAAAATGGGCAAGACTTGGGGTGCCCAACTCTTGGGTGCCCCCTCCTTCTTTTCTACCATGGACCACCAGCAAAGGGTGCACAATATGTGCCATAAAATCCATAAAAATTTTAGAAAAAATCTGAATAAAATTATCACCATAAGGGAAGATTTTCAGTTTCCTAAAATTCTATCTCATAGAATTTGAAATCCAAAATAATTCCTACTTTGACTTGGTCCACAACCACATTCCATGTAAGAAATAAAGAGGGAAAATCTTTGGGCATGTGTGAAGGTCTGGGGAGAAGTGTTTCCATGCACAAAACCCCTAGAAAATAGGATGGGGGGCATTAAGAAGCCAAGTGGCACAAGAAGGGAGTCCTTGTCACACTAGAACTTCTAATTTGTCTTGGTCAAATAAGTTATTTAAATCAAATTAAATCAAAATCAAATCATCCCAATTAAAATAGGTCTTAACTTAATAAAGAATCTAATTAAATCAAAATTAAATCTAATTTGATTTTCTAATCAAATTAGAAATTGGTTTGATACTAGTCCTAATTGAACTAGGACTAGTTCTTCCTTGCAATTAGCTTATCCAATAAGTCAATTGGACATGATCCAATCAAGCCCAAACTAAATCTAATTAAATCATATTTAATTAGACTTAATCTTAATTCTTTGGCATAATCAAATTAAATTAATTAGCAATCTAATTGCTAATCGATCCTCCTGCAATATTTGCACTTGGTTAAACATCAATCATATTGATCATTTAACCCTAGAATGATTCTTAATCATTGGTCAACCATCCGATTAGATCACAACCTCTAATATGTGTGACCTCATAGATCTAAATCTAAGTTGATAGCATGGAAATAGATTTCTATACCAATCAATGTAACTGAAGAAAAAATACTATTTTCCATCGTAGGATCGTGCAGCTCTAATCAGATCTAAGAAGGATTTTTTTAAAAATTCCTAAATGATCCGATCAGATCTAAGAGTTCTCAAATCTAATTATGGTGATCTGATATTAAAAATTAAAAATTAAAATTAAATTAAATTTAATTTAAAATATTTGATTGGATAATTTAATTATCCTGTAATGATCCTATTGATTCTTGAGGTTCTAGAAGGAGCCACGCACGCGCCTGGTCTCCATCGTTATCTACTCAAGCAGGATCTGAGTGTCATCTCCTCATAAACCTTTTCTCCAAAAATTAGATCTAGATATGATCTGAAGAATCTTCAAAACTATTTTTGAATGCAGCCCATCCATCATACGAACACCATCGCGTAGATCCTGAATATTATGCCAAAAACCTTAGACCTTCTTCTCAGATTTGTGTTTAACCTTTTAGACTTATAGAAGAGAAGAAAAGAGAGGATAGAGGGAGTGTGGGATATCAAGGATGGTAGACTTTGGGTATGAAAAATTATTTCTTACATTGAATGCACTTTGACGTGAGAAAGACTTTTATATCCAATGCCTACTTAGAGTCTCTTTTGACCAAAATAACTTATTTACTTTATCATTAGGACTCTAGAACTTATTCTCCATGAAAAAACATTAGATCTCATCTATTTTTTTTGCCAAAAATGATTCAAAAAGTTATCAGCATGAGTAGATAAGGAAGAGTCCACTGCGCCTAGGACTCTTCCCTCAAGAGTTTGGTCCAAATCATACTCAATCATAACTCAGTCTAGACACCTTGAAAAATCATGAAATTTGGTACACCCAATGCATAATCGTGCTCTATCACATATCCAAGAATTAGATCAAAATAATTTCTAAAGAATTTTTTAGAAGTATCTGATCAGGTGACCCTCAATTCTCTCAAATCGATCAACTTTTCATCCTAGTCCAATTTGACTATGAATGGATTTAATTTCTATAATTAATCTGACCTAGACTTGTTTCAATCAAATAAAAATAAATCCATTCTAAATATAAAAATGAGTCAAATAAATTTTGACTTGATTACCTTTTGATGGACCAAAATATTTTTTATTCATATAATTAGAATGATTAATCATCAAAATAATCTTAATTGCTCCCAAAATCTATCAGTGACACCTAGCAGTATATGGTGGCAACCCATTAGAACTAAAAGTGAACCTCTTGATTTAGTTACCTATGTGATTGGGTTCTTCTATCTTGAGCGCCGACAGATTTAGGGTTAAGGTGAACTCGTCAAACCCAATGTCCATTATATGAATTAATCATTCGATTCGAGTCTAATGTGAAATCCTAATAGAAACTCTTTCTATCATCTTTACTCTACCATGGCCATGGGCTTATGGACTCAATGTCATGATTATCATAGGGCAACTCCTCATCTACCGAGGTAGATAGATCTCCTATTGGTGCAATCCAATTCCTACAATGAACATGCTATAGCCAACATACACATCAGAATTTCAAATGGCTAGGAGATTGAGTTATGGTGTACTCAATCTATAACACCCTCGATATGAATTATCGATGCACCTCAGGTCAAAGAATCAGATACACCACTACAGCATCAAGTTAGTCATCCATGAGAAGATAGACTTCCTTATGACTACTCAAGGTGGTCACACTCGGTGCCCTCATTTCCTAATAAGTACCTATACTCTCGCTCTGATGTCTCCATACCATAGACTCAAGATACGTCTAATCTAAGAAAGTGATCGTACACCAACCTTCTGGATTGATCACCATCCTCGTGATGATCCTATGGTTGGAAGCAATTTATGAGTTAATTATGAAAATTCATATCTTAAATTTTCAACTCTTGAAAATATGAATTATCATTACCATTAACTCAAAGGATATATCACAAACACTTTTAAATACATAATATGATAGAAAATAATTTATTTATTAATTTATAATCAAAATTATAAAATTATCCTTACAAGTGTATTGCAAGTGACAGCCAATCTGGCTTCTAGGGCACACATCTAAAAAACTCCTACTTGACCTAAAGCTAATTGGCTACAAATCTAAGTCGCATCTTCTCAAGGTGGGCTTCAATCTTCTACTAGCTCAATGGCTTTATCAGTGGGTCAGTTGCATTATCTACAGTGTTGACTCTCTTGACCTCGACGTATTCCTTCTTGAGGTAATCATGGATGAGGTGGTATCTTCGCTCGATGTGCTTAGATTTTTGGTGAGACCTCGGCTCCTTAGCTAGGGCTATGGTGCCATTGTTGTTGCAGTATAGAGGGATGGCATCTGATGGCATCACTCCAAGCTCTGTAGTAAACTTCTTATACTAGAATGCCTTCTTTGCAGCTTCTGATGCAGCGATGTACTCTCCTATCACAGTCTAATTAGAACTCTTCCAGCTGACAGCACCACCATTGCATAAAAATAGACTTTTAGATGTCGACTTTCAATAATTTATATCATACATAAAATCTAAGTCTGTATACCCCTGAACCTGAAATTCTCCGTTACCACAGACTAGAAACATATCATTGGTTCTTCTCAAGTACTTAAGAATATATTTCACAGAAGTCCAGTGCTTTTCATCTAGATTCGACTAATATCCGCTCATGACACTCACAGCATGCACAATATCAGGTCGTGTACATAGCATGGCATACATGAGACTCCCTATTGCTGAAGCATAAGGAATTTTGCTCATGCATTCAATCTCTTCGGATGTGTTGGGATACATCTTCTTAAAGAGATGAATGCCATGTCTGAAGGGCATCAATCCCCTCTTAGACTTTTCCATGTTAAACTTCTTTAGCACCTCCTTTAGTACATCTTCTGTGAGAGACCCAGCATCCTATTTGGTCTATCTCTATAGACCTTAATTCCTAGAATAAAGAATACCTCTCCTAGGTCTTTCATGGGGAATTCTTTAGACAACCATATTTTGACTATAGTCAATATAGGAATATCATTCTCAATTAGGAGAATGTCATCCACATATAGTACAAGAAAGATAATAGCGCTCTCACTGACCATTTTGAAAACACAGAGCTCCTCTTCGTTCTTGATGAATCCAAATGATTTGATCACATCATTGAAATGAGCATTCCAGCTCCAAGATGCTTGCTTAAGTTCATATATGGATCTTTGCAGCTTGTAGACTTTGTGATCAGTATCACTAGATGTGAAACCCAGCGGCCGTTTCATATAGATATCTTTCTCAAGATATCTATTTAAGAATGCCATTTTCACATCCATCTGTCAAATTTCATAATCAAAATAGGTTGCAATAGCAAGCAATGTGTGGATGGATTTGAGCATGGCTACTGGCAAAAAACTATCCTGATAGTCAATGCCTTCGCGCTGACTATACCTTTTTGCTATGAGCCTTGCTTTGAATATTTCTACATTCCCATCGGCACCTATCTTTCTCTTGAAGATCTATTTACACCCAATAGGTACTATACTTTTAGGTGGATCTACCAAGATCCAGACTTGGTTCTAGTGTATTGAGTCAATCTCTGACTTCATTGCCTCTAACCATTTCTTGGAGTCGATATCTAATATCACCTCATCATAGATTTTGGGATCATCACCATGAACTCTTTTTTTTATGAGGAATATTTTCTCTACGTTCTTTGAAATAGTACCTAAGTAACCTTCTAGGGGATGAAAAATTCTTTCTGATCTATGAGGTAGATGAGGTAGTGATTGGACTGGCTCAATCTGATTGGGTTCCATAGGTTCCTTGGCTCGTGGCTCTTGAAAGACTTTCTCCTCGAGCCTAATCTATCTTTCAGTGCCATTATCTTGAATAAACTATTTTTCAAGAAAGATGGCTTGTTGACTCATAATCACATTATGATCTTTCGAAAGATAGAAAAAATATCCTAATGACTCTTTAGGATATCCAATAAATCAAACTCTAAAGGATCTAGATGCTAATTTGTCTGCCTGTTGTCTCTTGACATGGGCCGGACAATCCTAAATTTTGAGATGACTTAGACTTGGTTTCTTACCATGTCATATCTCATACGGTGTGGTAGAAACAGTTTTAGATAGAACCCTATTCAATAGATATATAGCGGTCGATAGAGTATGTCTCCAAAGAAACTCTAGAAGGTTTGTGAAGCTCATCATGGATCGAACCATATCTAATAGAGTCTGATTTCTCCATTTTAAAATCCTATTGTGTTGATGCATTCTAGGTGGAATCCATTGTGAGACTAAGCCATTATCCTTAAGATAGTCTAAAAATTTTCAACTAAGGTATTCGCCTCCTCGATCTGATCGAAGAATCTTAATGGGTTTTTCTTTTTATTTTTCTACTTTGAGTCTGAATTTCTTGAATTTTTCAAAAGCTTCAGACTTATGTCGCATCAAATTCGCATATCCGTATCGATACAAATCATTGGTAAAGATGATGAAACAGATATAATTGCCCCTAGCTGGCATATTAAATGGGCTGCATACATCAGTATGTACGAGGGCAAGCAAGTCTGTGGCCCTTTCTCCATGTCCCATAAAAGAAAGCTTGATCATTTTGCCATGAAGGCATCATTCATAAATTGGATATGACTCGAAAGACAACAGACTCAATAGCTCGGATTTTTTCAATTTGTTAATCCTGTCTTCAGCTATATGACCTAGCCTAAGGTGCCAAAGATATCTATCATTTAGACTATCCCTAGGTCAGTTTGATCCTATGGCATTCACATTTTGCTTAATATTAAAAATAGAAACATCAATATGTAACTGATAAAAATCATTTATAAGAAAACCACTTGCAATTTTATTTCTTTCATAAAAAATATTACAATGCTCCTTAAGAAAACTAATTACATAGCCTTCCTATGCTAAACATGAAATAGAAATCAAATTCCTGCTTGCTACAGGCACATAAAAATAGTCCCTAAGTACTAAGTTTTATCTTAATGGTAATCACAGAGGGAAGGTTTCCACAGCCACAACAGCAACTCTTGCTCCATTTTTGATGCGTAGGATCATTTCATCATCTCTCAGCCTCCTGCCATCCTCAAGATCCTGCATAGAAGTGCATAAATGAGCACTAGAATTAGAGTCAAGCACCCAACTGGATGTAGAAGAAAATCATAAGATTAGATTCTATAATGAGCATACCTTCAGAAGGACCTGCCTCCACTTGTTCTTCAGGCTGGCCAGGTAAAGAGGGTAGTTCTGCTTCTAATGCCCATCAGTGTTGCAATGAAAATATTTTTCTTTGTCAGTGGCTTTCTTCTTCGACTCTACCTTCTTCTTCTCACCATTCACCTTCTGCTTCTTCACGGACTTCTTCTTCTTTCCAAAAAACTTTCTATTGGAAGAAATCCACTCTACAGTAAGTACTCAGCCTTTAAAACTTTTCATAGAAAGCTCAGCAGTAAGCAACATATTCAGAGCTCAACCAAGATATTTTGAAGTTTATGCATATGGTACTTCATGATGAACTATCCATATGCATCAGTCAAGGACTGTGGAATTATGTTAGTTTGCAGATCCTGATCTAACTTGACATCGAGCTTTCCAAGCTCTTCCAAGTCCTTGATCATCATAAGACAATGATCTTGGACTAATTGTCCATCATACATTTGAGCCTTAAAAAGTCTTTTAGTGACTTGATATTTGGTTGCATGACTCTATTCACCAAACAACTTTTATAGGTGAGCCAACATTTAACGGCTAGTCTTAATGTCTTCATATTGGCACTAGAGCTCATCAGACATCAAGTCTAACATATAATACCTGGCTTTGTTATCTTCATCCATCCACTTCTCGTGAGATGCTCTCTGATCAACGGATAGATGGGCTGGTGAGGTGGGAGGACCCTATTCCAACACATGAGTCAATTTCTCAAAATTCAAAATAATTTTGAAGTTTCAGAGCCAGTCCTTATAGTTGGATCTGATCAGTCTATGGGTGTCCAAGGATATGGGCTAGTGGATTGGACGCAGATATTTTACTATAGAGAGTTAAAGTTCTAGTTAGATTTTGTAATTAGACTTAAATAATTTATTTAAAAATTTTATTTTTAAATAAATTAGGCTCCTACTATTTACTCGGATCCCTACACTTTCTTGGTAGAGATGCGAAAAAATCTATGATTATAGATTTCTATTGGGTGGTGTGGTCCCACCAACTGACTCACCACCTCACCTAATAGTTATAGGTAATGGATCAATCGATAAGTGGACAACTCTTGTCCAATAATTCTCTAACCATGGTGCACCCAAACTTGGTCTTTAATTCATGAATCTCACCGTATCCAAAATATTGATCCACTCCATATTTAAGTCAGACCCACCATTTGTATAGATTGGATTCATGATTGGGTCCATCACCGTATCCAAAATATTGAGCCCAACCCATCCTCCAACTCATAGCATCCAATGCCTAATAGATATGGTTGTATCTTTTTGATACAACTGAACCACTATATTCAGTCGAGAACAATCAACCCTGGGAATGGTCTGCACATCTACAATGGTGGAAGACCTTGGACTTAATATTTTCTTAGAAAGATTTAATTTAGATCTCTTTAAACTTGACTTGACTTAGTTATAACAATTATGACTAACCAAGTGGCATGGATTGGCTCGAGTTGTTAGCCATTTTAAATCAGAACTAGATCGACACAAATGGCCAGGTAAGTGAAATCAATGGATGGGATATGCCATTAACTTGATAAGAATGCATTCAAGTTGAGTAGCTCCCAATTAAAAATCAGTTGGTCGTATCTATCAAACTTACCTTAGACACCAAATTATTGAATTAGAACTATTTGGGTTAGCCTATAATCCATGCTCGAATTGTGGAGCCAAATTAGATCTTGATTTGATCAAGTCACATCTCAATGTGATTCGATCTTGATCCAAACTTAATTCTATTAGGCTGATCAAATCTAAGCTTTCTTTGATCCCACCTAACCAACTCTTGATTCGGTTTGATCAACCGCTAGACCTAATTAAGCTACCCAAGTCTGAACCTAATTTTATGAATATATCATAGATCTTAAAATTCATAATTTTAGATCTATTTAATTTCATAATCCTAATTTTTAATTAAGTTTTGGGTTCATGAACAAAACATATAATAAAAATTTTAAGAGTTCAGGATCTAGAATTTTATAGAAAAATAAGTTCTGATTTCTGATTAAGGATAAACGCGCAGCATCCCTACATGCCATAAGAACATCCCATCAAATGAAATGAGAGGATCTTTAAATACTACTTTATTCTTATGATCGGACGGCCATGGGAAACTTCTTAATCAGAAATATAATTTTTTACTACAAAACTAGTTAGATTATATATCACATATAAAAAAATCTAACTAATACATATCTTGCATACATCTTATGTATCATCAATATGCATACTTTTAGATTTGAAACATCACATATTGAATTTGAAAAATAAAATTTTAAATTTGATCATATCAAAATTAAAACTATTCTAGACATTTTGTAGAACTATTCTATGACTAGTCTAAGCATGCATCTTTTATATCTCATATTATTAAATCAAAAAATTAAAAACTTTATTTTCTATCTTCAAATTTGATTACAATAATTATAATATAAAAAATTATAAATTAAATAAATTTAAAATTATATTTAATCAAATTAAATACATGATCATACTAGACTACACATAAAACTATTCTATACCTAGTCTAGTCATGCATCTCAAACATATTAGATCTAAATTATTTAATTTTTAATTTTTTAATTTTAGATCTAATTACATCTGATGTGATATATAAAATATTTTAATATCAAATTATAGATAAAAATAAAATTAGATCTAAGGTAGATCTGAAGAACTGCTAACACAACTCTGATACTAGTTGAAGAAAAAATATTGTTTTCCACTGTAGGATCGTGCAGATCTGATCAGATCTAAGGAGGATTTTTTTAAAAATTTCTATATAATTTGATCAAATCTAAGAGTTATTAGATCTAATTATGGTGATCTAATATTAAAAATTAAAAATTAAAAATAAATTAAATTTAATTTAAAGTACCTGATTGGGTAATCTAATTATCCTATAATGATCCTGTCGATTTTTTAGGTTCTGGAAGGAGCCACGCACGTGCCTGACCTCTACTAGTATCCACTAAGATAAGATCTAAATATCTTCTTCTCATAAACCTTTTCTCTAAAAATTAGATCTCGATCTAATCCGAAGAACCTTCAAAACTATTTCTGAAGGCAGCCCATCCGTCACATGAACATCATCGCGTAGATCTTGAATATTATGCCAAAAACCATGGACCTGCTTCTCAGATTTGAGTATAACTTTTTAGGCTTGTAGAAGAGAAGAAGAGAGAGGATAAAGAGGGTGTGGGATATTAGGGATGATAGACTTTAGGCATGGAAAATTATTTCATGCATTGAATGCACTTTGACATAAGAAAGGCTTTTATGTCCAACACCTACTTAGAGTTCCTTTTGACCAAAATAAATTATTTATTTTATCATTAAGACTCTAGGACTTATTCTCCATAAAAATACATCAGATCTCATCCATTTTTTTTATCAAAAATAATTCAAAAAGATGTCAGCATGAGTAGATAAGGAAGAGTCCACTGTGCCTAGGACTCTTCTCTTAAGAGTTTGATCCAAATCAAAATCTATCATAACTTAATCTAGATATCTCAAAAAATGACAAAATTTGGTACACCCAATGCATAGATTGTATTCTATCACATATCCAAAAATTGAATCAAAATAATTTTTAGAAAATTTTTTAGAAGTATCTGATCAGGTGACCATCAATTCTCTCAAACAGGTCAACTTTTGACCCTAGTCCAATTTATCTATAAATGAATTTAATTTCTATAATTAATCTGATCTGGACTTATTCCAGTTAGGTGAAAATAAATCTATTCTAAATATAATAATGAGTCAAATCAAATTTGATTTTGTTGTGATGAATCAGAAGGATTTCAGAAGGAGAAAGTTAGGCTCAATCATGTGGTAGCATGATTACCTTGAACCTGATTGGATCTAATCCAAATCAATCAAACTGGCTTAGCTCAATTGATGATATCCAGATCCAAACTCTTATTTGTATGATTCAGTTAGGTTCAATTCTATATGGTAATGAGACATATCATGATCTCCATCATCGACATCATCGAAACACCTTTCGATGGACCAAAGCTTTTTTGATTCAACAATTAGGATGATTGATCATCAAAATCATCCTAATTGCTTCTAAAATCCATCAGTGATACCTAGCAGTATATGGTGGCAATCCATTAGAATTGAAAGTGAATCACTCAGTACAGTTATCTGTGTAATTGGGTTCTTCTATCTTAAGCCCCGACAGAATTATGGTTAAGATGAACTCGTCAAACCAAATGTCCATCATATGAATTAATCATTCAATTTGAGTCCAATATGAAACCCTAATAGAAACTCTTTCTATCATCTTCACTTTGCCATGGCCATGGGCTTATGGACTCAATCTCATGATTATCATAGGGCTACTCCTCTTCTACCGAGGTAGATAGATCCCCTATTGGTGCAATCCAATTCCTACAATAAACAAGCTATAGCCAACATACACCTTAGCATTCCAAATGGCTAGAAGATCGAGTTATGGTGTAGTCAAACTATAACACCTTCAAGATGAACTATCGATGTACCTCAGGTCAAAGAATCAGATACACCACTACAGCATCGAGTCAGTCATCAATGAGAAGGTAGACTTCCTTATGACTACTCGAGGTGGTCATGCTCAGTGCCCTCATTCTCTAACGAGTACTTGTACTCTCGCTTTGATGTATCCACACCATAGATTCAAGATATGTCTAACCTAAGAAAGTGATCGTATACCAACCTTTCGGATCAATCACCATCCTCATGATGATCCTACGGTCGGGAGCAGTTTATGAGTTAATTATGAAAATTCATGTCTTAAATTTTCAACTCTTGAAGATATGAATTGTCATTACCATTAACTCAAAGGATGTATCCCAAATACTTTTAAATACACACTATGATAAAAAATAATCTATTTATTAATTTATAGTCAAAATTATAAAATTATCCTTAGAAGTGTATTACAAGTGACAGCCAATCTGGCTTTTAGGACACACATCTAACAGTAACCATCTAGCAATGGTACCCGATGGTTGGATAGGTCGAATGTGTAGAAAAACATCCTTAAAATCCATGTGGATATAGTTTCTATATAATTCATTCTCTTGACCAAAATGCTTGTAGGACACCTCAAAGTTCGACTGTCAACTCTGATTAGGTTGTGCACATTGTATTTCAAAATATTGAATCCATCTGATGGATTACCCTAGCCATGGTTTTACTATATTGAAATATAGTGATACATTTTTCTCAAACTCTTAAAGTGGTCAATCCTATCTTTATCACACACCGACTTCGTAAGTACTTAACTATGCCCAGAAGTCTTTCATTATTTATTTAGAAATTCAATTAGTCTGGTACCAAACCATAGTGAGTTGCTTGTAAGTCACTAGGGTGGTCTTAGGTCTTAGGGACACTTATACCTATATCCCATCAGAGATATTTTTGATAGCAGAATGCTTTGAAGTTGGTCACGTTCAATGATGATGTACCCATACATTTCACCTGTATGCCATACCAGTGTCTGCACACTCCTTGGTTAAGAGGACAACCAATTCATATGACATACAGCGATCTATGCTCAATAGATGCTATCATCCTAATTAATAGCCTATCATTTGGTCTTGAATAGTTTGAAAGACTAATCGATAAATCTTCTCTTTATCGAACCTAAATAGTCCTAAGGACTTCATCATAATAATGATGTTCATTAGAAGATGAATACTTTGCAATGAAAATTATCAAAAAAATATTTTATTCATTAATGAATCAATTACAGATACAATGCAGCACAACCATCAATCGGTTGATGATTAGCTTTAGGACACATTTTCCAACATTCAGGACTATCATCAAAGTTAGTAAGAGGGGTTGGTCAAGAATTGAAGGGGCCAAAAGATCCAAGTTTAATTTATAACTTATGAATTTTTTATTACATTGATAATTATATTTGATTTTAACTTATGTGATTTAAATAATTTTTTGGCTACATCTTGTCGGAACTGAAAGAACCGAGTTGCTCAGGAGTACATGCACACTCTCAGCCGTGAGTCTATGGCCAGTCATGTGCATAGGGAGGTAATAATGAATTTTGATCCTTTAATTTACAAGTTATTGAATTATTACTTTTTATGTATTTCTAACAAGTTGATTGATTGTTGTAGCTGAGAAGAGAGGAGGTGATGTCCACCCATAGCGCCAACTTCAAATTGAGTCATATGAACAAGAAAGGTAGGTCGATGAATGCCGCGATCGAGTGAATTTTTATAAGTAATAACTGGAGTATGATTACTATGATTAGTATTATGGCATTTCTAATGAGATTTTATTTGAATTTGCAATTATAGGAGTAGTTAGATGCAGTTGCAAGCGTTGGCCTGGATAGGTCCCCATGACCATCTATCTCAGATCTTGGGACCTAAGCACTTTGCGAGGATTCGTTGTAGGTCCGGACATATGCTGATGAGCTACTGGTCTAAGATGAGTGTCTCCTCACATGCTTCTAAGATCATCAGCTGGGTGCAGCTTGATGATGCCTTAGCACAGGCAGCATAGGCTTAGGAGCGTGCATCTTAGGCTGAGGAGCATGTATCTCATTTATAGAGCGTCATGTCTGTGATGGTGGCACAGCTCTCTGCTTATCTTGGAGCTAATTTTTCAAGCATTTAGGACATGTTGACTAATGTTTCAGCTCTAGCCCCTCTAGCTCCTGCTCTAGTCTCTCCTAGTCCTGCTTCAATCCCTTCCAGTGACAAAGAGATGCTTGGAGAGGATGATTTTGATTTAGCAAATTATTTATGTATTTTTTTAATTTAAAAAATATTATAATATAATTTGATCAGTAAAATAATTTGAGTATTTAAGATATATTTCTGCATTATTATTAGATTTTATATAAAATTTTTGGTCCTTTCAAATTCTAATTTGAGTAATTATATATTGAGCTGCATCTATCAAGTAAAAAAAAGGGCAAAAAAAGATAAATTTGTGGTGTTTTTTGCTATTTAAAAGCCTACGAAAGTGGTTAAAAATCACTGTCGTAGTGTGTCAACTGCTGCCGTAGATATGTGCCAACCACTGTCATTACTATGGCAGTAGTTATAAAACCAGTACCACAGATATATAGCAGCAATTTTAAAATTGTTGCTATAGTTTTAATTATGGCAGCAGCAGTTAAGTAACCACTGCCATAGATGGACTATAGCAGTAATTCACTAACTGCTGCTATTGACTTCTATAGTAATGGTTTCTCAACCGCTGCTATATAAGATTTATTGTAGTGGTTGAAGAATCGATGCTATAGAGAAGGTTATAGCAATGATTGAATAACCACTGCTACACCTATCATATGGCAGTGATTATGATAACTGTTGTAGAAACCTCTATCATAGATTTACAGCAGTAGTGATAGTGGCAGCAATTAAGTAACCACTGTCATAGGCTATGTAATATTTTTTTGGACAATGACAGTGGTTCAATTTTTTGGTCTATGGTAGTGGTTCCGAACAACTACCGTATTACTTTTCTGTAGTAGTGTAGTATAAAAATTTGTTCTTGCACTACCAGTTTAGGTTCGAACCTATGGGGTTACACACCAAAGAAGTACCTGTCTGATCAAGATTGTTGATCAAGAGTACCATTGGACTGGGACTCTATGATCAAGACTCTCACTGGACTAGGACTCTATCGTCAATGTTGGGTTTTAGGGATTTTCAGCATGGACATTTTTTTTATCTCATGAAAGGTGAAGTGGAAAGCATGGATTAAAACTTTAATCTAATGCATGCCCTAGAACTAATCTAGCATCACCTTTAAAGGATCTAATATGCATGTTAAACATGGATCAATAAATCTGAAAACAAATTTAAGGAGTTATTAAAAACATACCCAAATGAAGAATCAGATGCAAGCCAGATCTTGAAGCCTTTTAGGTTCCATTTGAAACGACGAACATGCCTGACCTCTACAGGTATCTACATAGTGTTGAATCAAGCTCGAAGCCTTTATGATCATTGAGCTGCTAACCCCTTTCAGATTTGCTCCGTTTGAATGGATCTCAATATAGAAGAAGACAACACGAACACCTTCACATAGGACCTCAAAGAACAAGCTAGAAGAGAACCTTTTCTTTTAATTCTTTTTCCTTGTATTTTTCTCTCTCTTTTCTCAAGTTTTTTCACCCTTTAAGCATGGAATATCTAAAGGAATAAAAGCTTAGGCATCTATAAGGGGGGGTGCCAAATAGATAAGCAAAGGGGGGGCCCAATATGGAGTTCACGCCAACTACAAGAGGAGTCCTACTCCTTTTCTTATTTCCATGCATAAAAGATTTGCTGATTTTGTTCCTAATATGATTGTCAATCAGATAGGAATGAAATCATTCCAAAAGAGAGAGTCCTAAGAGATTGGGATGCCAGCTATTGGTGTCCCTCTTATCTTATGCACAAAGAAATAAGTGGGCACCAGCCCTCTCATTTATTGTGCCAAAGAGGAGGGAGAGTCCCAGTCAAATGGGTCTCACCCATCCAAACCTGATTAAGTTAGGTCACTTTTAAATTTGGGTTCAAACTGAATATGATTCGAAGCCAAAACAAGCCCGATTTGAGTCAAACTTGAAATCTAATTAGACTAGGTTTCTGATCCAAGTCCTACTTAGATTGGGATAACTCATTCAACTAAATTTAGGTCTAAACCAATTTAAATTAAATCTAATTTAATTTAATTAGGTTCTAAACCCAAACTTTATCTTGTCAAAATTAATTGTAACATTTGCAATTAGGTCTAAACTTGCTAGCACTTAGCAAAACTTCTATAAGTAACTTTTAACGATTGATCCGAATTATCAATCTAATTGATAATTGGATCTTAATCCAATCAATTGACTTGGTGAACCCCTTTTGTATGTGATCCCATAGGTTCTATTATATCTAGTAGTGAGATTTATAATGATCTATATCAAAGTAACATCGAAAACTCTTTTTGATGGGCCGGAATAATTCCAACTCAATCCTAGATGGATCATTGATCCAAAACCAATCCGAATAAGTTCTCACAATCCACCAATGATACCTAGTAGCATGTGGTAGTAATCCAACAAAAAAGAAAGATTAGAATCTCTTGCTGTAGTTATCACGTGATCGAGTTCTTCTATCAAAAATCCCAACAAGATGTAGGTCATGGAAATTCATCAAACCCTAAGCATCCGTCATATACTAGACTTAATTTTCTTAAGCTAAATCATGAATCCCTATGAAAACTTCTTTCCATTGTCATGTTGTTGTGGCTACAAACTTAAGGACTCAGCCTCATAGGTTGCATAGGACTATTCCTCAACTATTAAGGTCGATAGATCTCCTATAAGTGTACACTCTATTCTTACAGCGAACCTACCACAGCCAATGAACACCGCAAAGCCCCAAATGGCTAGGGATCAAGTTTATGTATTGTCAAACTACAGTAATCCCTCTATGAGCAGTCAAGGTACTATAGGTTTAAAAACTATTTACATAACAACAGCATTGAGATAATCACTAACGAGAGAGTAGACATTCTAAGTGACTTCTTAATATTGGTCATGCTCAGTACCATTATTCTTTAACAACACTTACACTCTCACTTCAATATCCCTATACTATAGACTCGAGACTCATCTACCTTAAAAGAAAAGCGATCCATGCATCAATCTTATTGGATCAATCACCGTTCCTCGGATGTTCAGTGGAAGTAGTTTACGAGTTAATTTATATTGACACATATCTCAAATTCTCAACTCTTGAGAATAGGTATCATTGTCCATTATCTCCTTGGATGATTCACAAACATATTATACATGAATGGATAGAAAAATATCTATTTTATTAATTCAATAAATTAAGTACAAAAATATGACTTTAAAAAAAATAATGCATCGGCCAATAATTGACTTTTCAGGTCATACATCTAACAATCTACCACTAGACCTAAAGCTAATTGGCCATGTATCTAAGTCCCATCTTCTCAAGGTGGACTTCAATCTTTGGCTAGGTCAATTGCCTCATCAGTGGGTCTGCCACATTATCTATAGAGTCTACTCTTTGCACCTTGACATATCTCTTCTCGTGGTAATCATGTATTATGTGAAATCACCGCTCGATATGCTTAGACTTTTGATGAGACTGTGGCTCCTTAGTGAGGGCTATGGCATCATTGTTGTTGTAGTATAGGGCAATGGCATCTAATGGCATCACTCCAAGCTCTACAATGAACTTTTTATAGTAGAAGGCTTCCTTTGCAGCTTCTGACATGCTGATATACTTAGCTTCCATAGTAAAGTCTGCAATGATTGGTTGCTTGAAACTTTTCTAGCTAGTTGAACAACCATTGCATAGAAATACACACCCCAATGTAGATTTCTATCATCAAGATCAGACATAGAATCTGAATCAATGTATCCCTCAATGCATAATTCAAGACTTCTTCTAAAGACCAAGAACAAATCCTTAGTCCTTCTCAAGTACTTAAGGATGTTCTTCATAGTAGTTTAGTGCTCTTCATTTAAATTTGATTGATACCTACTCATGACACTCACAACAAGAGTTATATCAGGTTGTGTACACAACATTCTATATATGAGGCTTCCTATGGCCGAAGCATAAGGGATCTGGCTCATGTGCTCAATCTCCTTAGGTGTGCTAGAGCACATCTTCTTGGAAAGATGAATACCATGTCTGAGGGATAGAAGTCCCCTCTTAGAGGTCTCCATACGAACATCTTTAGCACTTTCCCTATGTACATTTTTTGTGAAGGACCAAGCATCCTATTCTGTTTATCTCTATAGATCTTAATTTCTAAAATAAAAGATGCTTCCTCTAAGTCTTTCATGAAAAATTGATTGGACAACCAACTCTTGAACGAGGTCAGCATAAAAATATCATTCTCAATAAGAACGATGTCATCCACGTACAACACAAAGAATATGATAGCCCTCCCACTGACCTTCTTGTAAACATAAGGTTCCTCCTCATTCTTGATGAAATTGAATGATTTGATTACATCATTGAAATGAGTGTTCCAACTCTAAGAAGCTTGCTTCAATCTATAAATGGATCTATGCAGCTTGCAAACTTTGTGATCTTCATCACTGAAAGTGAAATCCAAGGGCTGCTCCATATAAATATCATCCTTAAGATATCTATTTAGGAATAACATTTTCATATCCATTTGCCATATCTAATAATTATGATAAGCTGTAATTACAAGTAGTGTATGGATGAATTTTAGCATGACTACAAGCAAAAAGGTATGCTGATAGTTAATGCCTTCATGTTGACTATAACACTTTGCCATTAGTCTAGCTTTATAGGTCTCTACCTTACCATCTGCACCTATCTTCCTTTTGTAAATCTATTTGCATTCAATGAGTACAATACCCTCTAGTGGATCTGCTAAGGTCCAGACCTGGTTTAAATGTATTGAGTCAATTTCTGACTTCATAGCATTCGACCATTTCTTGGAGTTGATGTTGGACATTACCTCATCATAGATTTTAGGATCCACTACTTGATCCCTATCTCCTATGAGGAACACTTTCTCTACATCCTCTGTAAGTATACCTAAGTACCTTTTAGGAGAATGGGAGATCCTATTAGATCTATAAGATGGTGGAACAAGTACATCTACTAGTTTAGTGGGTTCAACTTGATCTTTAGCTGGCTGCTCTTTAGAGAGTTTCTCTTCGAGATCAATTAACCTCCCACTACCACCGTCCAAGTTAAACTATTTTTCCAAGAATGTGGCATGTTGGCTCACAATCACATTATGATTCTCTAGAAAGTAAAAATAGTATCCTAATGACTTTTTAGGATACCCTATGAAGCAAGCTTTTTATGATCGAGCCTCTAACTTGTCCATCAGTAGTCTTTTAACATAGGCTAGACATCCCCAAATCTTGAGGTAACTCAGATTCGATTTCTTACCATACCATATTTCATATGGTTTCATAGGAATGGATTTAGAGGAAACCCTATTTGAAAAATAGATGAAGGTTAGTAGAAAATGTCCCCAAAGAAACATATGTAGGTCGGTGAAGCTCATCGTGGATCAGACCATATCCAATAGGGTTCTGTTTTTCCTTTCCAATACTTTATTGAGATGAGGCATACTATAAAAAGTCCATTATGAGACTATGCCATTGTTCTTGAGATATTCCAAAAATTTTCTACTAAGGTATTCACCTTCTTGATCTAATTGAAGAATCTTCAAAGGTTTTTCTATTCGTTTTTCTACTTCATGTCTAAATTCTTTAAACTTTTCAAAGGCTTCAAACTTATGTTTCATAAGAAACACATACCCATACTATTAATAATCATCCATAAAAGTGATGAAGTATTGATAACCATCCCTAGCTTGCATATCAAATAGCCCACACACATCAGTGTGTACCAAGGCAAGTAGTTCAATAGCCCTTTCCCCGTGTCCTATAAAGGGTAACTTAGACATTTTATTCTTGAAGGCAGCATTCACAAACTGGTTATGACTCAGAACTCAGTGAGCCAAGGATTCCATCCTTCTCCAGTTTATTAATCCTATCCTCTCTAATGTGCCCAAGTCTAAGGTGTCACATATACTTGTGGTTCTGGTCATCTCTAAGTCTTTTATGTCCTATGGTATTCACTATTTCTTGTTAATATTTACAATTGCATTAGCTTGCAAATAATAAAGACTATTAATTAAAAGAGCTTTTGCAATTAATTTATTTCTCAAATAATAGAATAAAAGTTTTTATTAAAATTAAATTCATAATTCTCCTATGCTAGTATAGATATGAAAATCAGATTCTGGCTAGCTATAAGTACATAATAGCAGTCTTTTAAAATTAATCTAGATCCTAATAATAATTGAAGAGGGTATGTTCTAATGACAACTGCAGCAACCTTTGCTCCATTGCCAATGTGTAGGATCATTTCTCCTTCCCTCAACCCTCTACATTCTACCAGATCCTGCATAGAAGTATATATGTGAGAGCTCAAATCAAAGTCTAAAACCCAACTAGAAGTAGAGGAAATCGTAAGGTTAGATTCAATAATGAGCATATTAGACTTACCTTCCAAAGGTGTATATGTCTTTTATTTCTTTAGGCTCTCTAGGTACTTGGGATAGATTCTTTTCCAATGGCCATCAATAGTGCAATGGAAATATTTTTCTTTAATAGCAACCATCTTCTTAGAAGTGTCCCTTCTTCTTCAGCTTGTTCACCTTTTTTTTGCTTCTTTGGAGGCTTGTTCTTCTTCTTCCCAGAAGATTTTCTCTTGGAGAAAAAAGCTTGCTCCATAGCTAGAATAGTTTCCCTTGAACTCTTCAAGTTGCCTTTAGCAGTAACCAACATGTTGACTAACTCAGGCAAGGTGCAGTCTAACTTGTTCATATGGTAATTTACTATAAATTTACCATATGCACTTGTAGTTGGAAAATGTATGAAGGAAAAACCCTATTTCTCGGATTAGGTTCGTTCAGATCTGATTAGATAAAGAAAAATATTTCAAAAATTTTTTCTCTTAGATCTAAATCAGATCTGAGACTTTTCAAATCTGATCTTATTAATCTGATAAAATAAAATAAAATTTAATTAAATCTAATTTAATCATATCTTTGTTATGGGTAATCCTATTACCCTATGATGATTCCAATGTTTGCCTAAGGTTCTGGATGTAGCCATGCAAGTGGCTAGCCTCTATCGATATCCACTCAGATAGGATCTAGAGATATTCTCCTTCTCAATCTATGCTCCAAAAATTAGATCTGGATCTAATCTTGAAGGTCTTTAAAATAGTTTTTGAAGATCAGCCATTGTCTCTTGCAGTAGTGCTACCTTCTTCCTTTCCTATCGCCTTTCTCTTGTTTGGATCGCACCAAACTCAAGCCCAAAAACTCTTGGATGTGGATAGGAGAGAGAGGATCTAAAGGTGGCATGGAGAGGGAGGGAGAGAAGCCTTGTGATGTGGGTAAAGGGTAGAACCTCTTAATTCTAGGCATAGACAGGGTTTATATAGACCCTACTGTGCCATGCAGTGCCACATCATCCCGACCAATCATGGCTCTTTATGTAATTAAATCTAAATCTGATTGGTGGAATGACATCATCTGATCCAATCAAATTAGAGTCTCTCATAAACCTCCTTAAGTGGTGCTAAGACTGATCAAATAGGACTCTTTGGCGCCACCTAAGTTGAATCCATGAAGCAACCTAGAGTCCCATCTATATGGGACTCCAGGCGTGATCCTCATGGGGCGCATGCCATCCTAGGTGAGCACCCACTCCCTCCCTACTTTTTAGCAGGGGGACAAACCCTCATGTTCTCTGCTATGGGTGCATGACACATGGGCAGATATCTAAGTATCAGAGGTCAATATTTGACCAAAATCGAAAGACAAGATTTAGTAGGTGACGAAAAATAGCAGGTGTTGTCTCAAATTTATCTCATAAATTAAGACAACCCTTTTCTGACCTGAACAAGCTACGGTCAGACCAAGTAAAGGTTCCTGAGTGAGCTCAAATTTATTTGGCTTAGTCGAGATAAGCTTAATGACTGTTGAAGGAGAACATTAGGCTCAATCGTGTACTAGCACAATTTCCTTGAACCTAATTGAATCTTATTCAAAACAATTGAACTGGTTTAGTCCAATTGATGATATCCAGATTCAAACCCTTATTTGTGTGATTCAATTAGGTTTAGTTTCGTATGGTAATGGGATATGTTGCGATCTCTATCATCGACATCATCGAAACACCTTTCGATGGATCAGAACTTTTCTGATTCAGACAACTTAGTAATGATCGATCATCCAAATCATTCTAATTGCTCCCAAAATCCACCAGTGACACCTAGCAGCATATGGTGGCAACCCATCAAAACTGAAAATGAACCTCTTGGTGCAGTTACCTGTGTGATTAAGTTTCTCTATCTTGAGTCCTGATCGGATTAGGGTTAAGGTGATCTCATCAAAACCCTAATTTCCGTCATATGAATTAATCATTTGATTCAAGTCTAATGTGAAAATCCTAATAGAAACTCTTTTCTATTATTTCACTCTACCATGGCCATGGGCTTATGGACTTGATTCTCATGATCATCATAGGGCTGCTCCTCATCTACCGAGGTAGATAGATTCCCTATTGGTGCAATCCAATTCCTACAATGAACATGCTATAGCCAACATACACCTCAGGATTTCGAATGGCTAGGAGATCAAGTTATGGTGTAGTCAAACTATAACACCCTCAAGGTGAACTATCGATGCACCTCAGGTCAAAGAACCAGACACACCACTATAGCTTCGAGCCAGTCATCGATGAGAAGGTAGACTTCCTTATGACTGCTCGAGGTGGTCACGCTCAGTGCCCTCGTTCTCTAACGAGTACCTGTACTCTCGCTCTGGTGTCTCTACACCATAGACTCAAGACTCATCTATCCTAAAGAAGCGATCATACACCAACCTTTCAGATCAATCACCATCCTCATGATGATCCTACGGTCGGGAGCATTTTATGAGTTAATAATGAAAATTCATGTCTTAAATTTTCAACTCTTGAAAATATGAATTATCATTACCATTAACTCAAGGGATGTATCACAGACACTTTCAAATACACATTATGATAGAAAATAATCCTATTTTATTATTTATAGTCAAAATTATAATTTTGCCTTAGAAGTGTATTACAAGTGTCAGCCAATTCTGGCTTCTAGGGCACACATATCTAACAAACTCCCACTTGACCTAAAGCCAATTGGCTACAAATCTAAGTCCCATCTTCTCAAGGTGGGCTTCGATCTTCTGCTGGCCCAACGGCTTTGTAAGTGGGTCTGCCGCATTGTCTGCAGGAGTCGACTCTCTTGACCTCGACGTAACCTTTCTCGAGGTAATCGTGGATGAGGTGGTATCGCCGCTCGATGTGCTTGAATTTTTGGTGAGACCTCGGCTCCTTAGCAAGGGCTATGGCACCATTGTTGTCGCAGTACAGAGGAATGGCATCTGATGGCATCACTCCAATCTCTACGGCAAACTTCTTATACCAGAATGCCTCCTTCATAGCTTCTGATGCAGCGATGTATTCTGCTTCCATGGTGGAATCTGCTATCACTGTCTGCTTGGAAACTCTTCCAACTGATAGCACCACCATTACACACAAATAGACTCTCAGATGTCGACTTTCGATCATCTATATCGGACATAAAATCCGAGTCTGTATACCCCTGGACTTGGAGTTCTCCATTACCAAAAACCAACAACATATCCTTAGTTCTTCTTAAGTACTTAAGGATACATTTCATAGAAGTCCAGTGTTCTTCACCTGGATTTGACTGATATCTGCTCGTGACACTCACAGCATGGGCTATATCAGGTCGTGTACATAACATGGCATACATGAGGCTCCCTATTGCTGAAGCATAAGGGATCTTGCTCATGCATTCAATCTCCTCTGGTGTGTTGGGATACATTTTTTTGGAGAGATGAATGCCATGTCTGAAGGGTACCAATCCCCTCTTGGAGTTTTCCATGCTAAACCTCTTTAGCACTTCCTCTATGTACATCTTCTATGAAAGTCCTAGCATCCTATTCGGTCTATCTCTATAGACCTTAATTCCTAGAATAAAGGATGCTTCTCCTAGGTCTTTCATGGAGAATTCTTTAGATAACCATATTTTAACTATGGTCAACATGGGAATATCATTCCCAATAAGGAGGATATCATCCACGTACAGTACGAGGAAGACAATAGCGCTCCCACTGATCTTTTTGAAATACATGGTTCCTCATTTTTGATGAAATCAAATAATTTGATCACATCATTAAAATGAGTATTCCAGCTCCGAGATGCTTGCTTAAGTCCATATATGGACCTTTGCAGCTTGCATACTTTGTGATCAACATCACTGGATGTGAAACCTAGCGGCTGTTCCATATAGATATCTTTCCTCAAGATATCCATTTAAGAATGCCATTTTCACATCCATTTGCCATATTTCATAATCGAAATAGGCTGCAATAGCAAGCAATGTGCGGATGGATTTTAGCATAGCTACTGGCAAAAAAGGTATCCTGATAGTCAATGCCTTCGCGCTTGACTATAACCTTTTGCCACTAATCTAGCTTTGAATGTCTCCACATTCCCATCTGCACCAATCTTTCTCTTGTAGATCCATTTACACCCAATAGGTACTATACCTTCTGGTGGATCTACCAAGGTCCAGACTTGGTTTGAGTGCATCGAGTCAATTTCTGACTTCATTGCCTCTAACCATTTCTCAGAGTCGATATCTGATATCGCCTCATTATAGATTTTGGGATCATCACCATGAACCCCATTACCTATGAGAAATATTTTCTCTACTTCCTCTGAAATAGTACCTAAGTACCTCTCAGGAGGGATGAAAAATTCTTTTCGATCTATGAGGTGGAGGAGGTAGTGATTGTATTGGCTCAACCTGATTTGGTTCCATTTGGTCCTTAGCTCGTTGCTCTTGTGAGACTTTCTCCTCGAGCTTGATCTGCTTTTCCAATGCCGCTATCTTGAATAAACTATTTTTCAAGAAAGATGGCATGTCGACTCACAATCACATTATGATCTTCTGGAATGTAGAAATAATATCCTAATGACTCTTTAGGATATCCTATAAATCGAGCTCTAAAGGACCTAAAGTCTAACTTGTCCGCTTGTTGTCTTTTGACATGAGCCGGACAACCCCAAATTCTGAGATGACTCAGACTTGGTTTCTTACCATGCCATATCTCATACGGTGTGGTAGGAACAATTTTAGAAGGAAACCCTATTCAGTAAGTATATTGCAGTTAACAAACTATATCTCCAAAAAAAATCAGGAAGGTCTGTGAAGCTCATCATGGATCGGACCATATCTAATAGGATCCGATTCCTCCATTCTGAAATCCCATTGAGTTGAGGTGTTCCAGGTGGAGTCCATTGAGAGACTATGCCATTTTGCTTGAGATAGTCCAAAAATTTTTGACTAAGGTATTCACCTCCTCGATCTGATCGAAGAACCTTAATGGGTTTTTTAGTTTGCTTTTCTACTTCATGTCTGAATTTCTTGAACTTTTCAAAAGCTTCAGACTTGTGTCTCATAAGATACACATACCCATACCTAGATAAATCATCGATAAAAGGTTATGAAGTAGACAAAGTTGCCTCTAGCCGGCACATCAAATGGGCCGCACACATCAGTATGTACTAGGGCAAGAAGATCCGTGGCCCTTTCCCCATGTCCTACAAAAGGGAGCTTAGTCATTTTGCCATGAAGACATGATTCACAAATTGGATATGACTCGAAAGTCAATGGACTCAATAGCCCAATTTTCTCCAATTTGTTAACCCTATCTTCTGCTATATGACCTAGCCTTAGGTGCCATAGATACCTATCATTTGGACTATCCCTGGGTCATTTTATGGCATTCACATTTTGCTCGATATTAAAAATAGATACATCAATATGTAACTGATAGAAGATCGTTAATAAGGAAAACCACTTGCAATTTTATTTTTTTCATAAAGAATATTACAATGGTCCTTAAGAAAACTAATTACATAGCCTTCTAGTGCTAAACATGAAACAGAAATCAAATTTCTGCTTGCTGCAGGCACATAATAACAATCCCTTTAAGTACTAAATCTAAACCAGATGGTAGTCGAAGAGGGTAGGTTTCCATGGCCACAGCAGCAACTCTTGCTCCATTTTCGACATATAGGATCATCTCACCATCCCTCAGCCTCCTGCTATCCTTAAGATCCTGCATGGAAGTGCACAAATGAGCACTAGAACCAGAGTCAAGCACCCAACTGGATGCAGAAGAAACCATAAGGTTAGATTCAATAACGAGCATACCTCCAGAAGGACCTATCTCCTTATTCTTTAGGATGATCAGGTATGTAGGACAGTTCCACTTCCAGTGGCCATCAACATTATAATGAAAATACTTTTCTTTGTCAGCGGCCTTCTTCTTCAGCTCTATCTTTTTTTTCTTTCCTCCTTCCACCTTCTGCTTTTTCACAGACTTCTTCTTCTTTTCAAAAGACTTTCTCTTGGAAGAAGTCCATTCCATAGCAAGTACTGAGCCTTTAGAACCTTTCATAGAAAGCTCAGCAGTAACCAGCATGTTCATAAGTTCGGCCAGAGTATTTTGAAGTTTATGCATATGGTAGTTCATGATGAACTGCCCATATGCATCAGTCAAGGATTGCAGAATTATATCATTCTGTAGATCCTAGTCCAACTTCACTCTGAGCTTCTCAAGCTCTTTCCAAGTCCTTGATCATCATCAGATAATGATCTTGGACTGACTGCCCATCATGCATTTTAGCCTTAAACAGTCATTTAGTGATCTGATATTTGGCTGCGTGACTCTGTTCACCAAACAACTCTTACAGGTGAGCCAACATTTGGTGGGCAGTCTTGATATCTTCATGTTGGCACTGAAGCTCATCAGACATCGAGCCCAACATGTAGTATCTGACCTTGTTATCTTCATCCATCCATTTATCAAGAGATGCTCTCTGTTCAATGGATGGACAGGCTGGTAAGGTGGGGGGATCCTGGTCCAATACATGAGTTAACTTCTCAGAATCCAAAATAATTTTGAAGTTTTGGAGCCAATCCTTGTAATTGGGTCCGGATCAGTCTATGGGTGTCCAGGATACGGGCTAGTGGGTTGGATGCAGATATTTTTTTTTCTATAGAGAGTCAAAGTTTCTAGTTAGATTTTATAATTAAGACTTGATCGATTTATTTAGGGGTTTGATTTTTAAACAAATTAGCTTTCACTATTTTCTTTGGATCCCTATACTTTCTCTACATAGATGCAAAAATCTTTATGATTAATGATTTTTAGTGGGTGGTGTAGTCCCACCAACTAACTCATCACCTCAATTAATAGTTATTGGTGATAGGTTAGCCAATGAGTGAACAACTCTTGTCCAATGATTCTCTAATCATGGTGCACCCAGACTTGATCTCTAATTCATGAATCTTATCATGCTCAAAATATTGATCCACTTCTTAGTTAAGTCAGACCCACCATTTGTATAGATTGGATTTTGATAGAAATATGATGTTGTCATTAAGACACAATGTTTATCAGTTTAATCTGACTTTCTAAAATAATTAAAAATACGTAGGTAGCAGTGAGTTGGGTCGAATCCATAGGGAAGATAGTGTTTTTAGATTTGAAATCTTTAATTTTTTTTTAAAAAAAAAAGAGAGAAGAATTTTGGGATCAAAAGTGAAGTCAGAAAATAAAAAAAATAAAAGTTAAAAGGTGTAGGAATTTAAACTTGGTACTAAGATCTACTAGTTAGATCTTAGCATCTACTTGCAATAAAATAAAAAAATAATAATTAAAATATTAAATTATAATAAAAATAAACAGCATGAAATTAAATAATATAAAAATAAATATTGCATTAAAAAGTTCATAATTTAAATACATAAAATAAAAAAAAGTAAAAGATGCTGATCTCTAATCTTGGATCGACATTGATGAAAAGATGGTGTAGAAGCCTAGCTCTTCTTCTCGACATCCATTGCTTTGAAGCAGCCATTAACCCAGAGCCTAGTTTTACCCTATACCAAAGCTTCATCTTGATTGGAGATGTTGATTTTTGAAGGCCTGGGGTCTTTATTATAGAGCTAGGGATGCTAGATATTTTTTTTAATATGGGACTAAGGGTTGTTTTAATCATGAAAATAGGAAGAAATCTGAGTGAAATTTGGATTAAAATAGCCCCTATTGAGTTCTTTTAATTCTGGCCATTAGATGGTGATCCGATGCTTCTAAAAATACCAAAAATGGATGTGTGATGGCTCAGATTAAGTCAAATTTATTTCTGACCGTTGGATCATGCTTGATGGAGAAATTTAGGCCGTTGATCATGCGCTTGAGAGTTTGATCACCGTTGGGAGCCTTCTGGACTGTCGAATCGAAGCTGGAATTAAGTACTGCCATTCGATGGCAATCCAGGTGAAATCAGCAATCGAAAAAAAACTTGACCATCCAATCTTAACCGCAAACAACCACCATCGCACGATTGCATGTTTACTGTTCCCATGGACCGCGTGGACTGACCACATCGTGCACCGCAATCAATCAGCTCCTTTTATTGATAGATGAAAAGACCAAAATGTCCTGTAAGCTATGATGAATTTTTTGTAAACCCTTTAGGGGTCTAGATCCACCACGTGGCAAGCTCTGATTTGTCGATGTCTACTAAGCTGGTGGTCCACACTGTGCTGTAGACCGACTGATGGCTTCTAGGATTGAGTCGACTAGCGTGGATGGCTTGGCGCATTGATTTGGTTGGCTTGGCTTGGCTTGTTTGGATGCGCCGGCTGCTGCGGCATGACGGCTTGAGCCATTTGAGCCGTATGTTATTTTTTAATTTAAATTTTTTTATTTTATTTCTTTAAAAATTCATATCTTTTTTTGTTTTAGCTTCATTTTGCTCCAAACTTATTTCGTTACGATCAAAAAAATAATCTCTTTTCATTGATTATAAAATTTTATTTTCTAATTTTTATTATTTTTTAATTAATTTTTTAATTAATAAAAATATGAATTTCTTAAAAATTATATATAAATTGATCATTAATTCTTAAAAATTAATATAAATTAATTAATTAATTAATACTTTTATTGGTGAATTTATGGTACTTATCACACCTCCCATCTTAAGCTTTGCTCCTCCTCGAGTAAAGAAAAAATTTAATTTTAAATATCTTTTAACTTTAGAGTTTCGAATTTTACGTAAATAGTTTTCAAAATGGTCATTGATATTCAGTAGAGCTTAAGTAAGATATATCATTGGGATATTAATACTTATCAATAAAAAATTAAGTAAGGAACATTAAATTTTTCTAAACTTTTTCTAAATTATTCCACCGTTATCTCTGATTTATCTAAACTTTCATATGGACAAGTGTATTGCTACTTCTATCCTTTATTTATTGATTTTTTATTTTTACATTGTTCACTTTTTGATGTGAATATCATTGCTTACTTAGGCAACAGGACCTGGTTACTTGGTGGAAAATCAATGATTTTTTTTTTTTAATGTTGTACCACTATTGAATGTCCTAACCCCTTAAGCTTTCTATTTGATTCATGTAGCGAGTCTTAGGCCAATGACTTTCAAATCAGTTGGCTTTAGGGCACTAGGTATAGAATACCCTTTGGACTTACTAGTTCAAATCAAACAGGCTACGAGTTAAGACTAACTTTACAATGAGCTTCTTTATCCTTCCCACCTTTTGATGCAAAACTCAATGCTTGCTTAGGCAAAGAGGCCCGGTTACTCAGTGAGAAGTACATAAAAACTATTTTATTTAATTTTTTTATATGATGAAATGTATAGTTATCCTACATAAGCCTATAAAAAGTAGATTTTTCTTTGATGCTAGTAGAAAAAATTAGAAATGCTTCAAGGAAAAACTTTTTATCCTCTAGACTTAACTCTTTATTGAATTTTCTTCATACTTGATTCCTTAATATCTCACAAATTCTCTAATTTATGTATCAATTTTTTTTTAAAAATGCTTAATTTAATGAGATTCTTAAGCATAATTAGGTGTCTAAATACTAAATACTAACATTTTTTAGGACTTAAAATTTTAAAATTTTTATTTTTCTTCCCTCCAACTTAATCGACATTATCCTCAATGGAGAAGAAAAATAAAGGATATAATAAAGAACATGAAGAATACACCTGACTTAATATATTTTTGGTCCAGCACATGCCTTTAAAAATTTGAGCTCTCCCTTCAGCTTATTCAGATTGTCCTAAAAAGAAAGTCAACTAAAAAGATAGATTAGACTAAAAAAAATTAAATATTGGGTTGCCTCCCAACAAGCGCTAAGTTTACCATCTTCAGTCGGATACAATGCAGCTTACTATCCCATGTCAAATACTGGATTGACAAATTCCAATGGTTTTAGATTGCCAATCTTAGAAAATTAATTTATAATCCCATTATTGATATATTCATTATTAATTAGAGGAACATAATTTGTTACCCCATTCTTAGACCCATGTTTATTAAGAATTTCTCCTATTTGTTCTTCTAAAATACTCATGAATTGAGTTTTTATTTTAGGAGTTAAGTTTGATTTAATGGATACTAGAATGATGACTAAAGGCAATTTTAATTTTGGAGGTAAATTATTGTGATCTTGCTTAAACAACTCTATTGACTCTTTATTACATGCCTCTTGATTTTTGTAAGAAGAACTTGCTTTTAGGGTTGAAGGGAATAGGCTTTTAGGTTTATAAGTTTTGGGTAAATCATCTGTTCTCTTTTCTCTTTTTTCTTTCTCATTTAAACTAGAAGTAGCATCAGTACTAATTTTTGGCTCAGGATCTTCTATGTGGTTAGTCTCAGTACTAACCTGTTCCTCTAAATTTTTATTTTGACTAGCATGAGTACTAGCCTCTCTCACCTAATCTTGGTATGGATCCATAAGAATTCTATAGCTTTTAAGTTCAGGAATTACTTTGGCATTCTCTAATTAAGGATTCTTAAGTGAGGCATTAAATTAATAACTTGGTCCAGGTAGTTGGTGGACATTAGGTGGGTTGTTTGAAATTGGTAGGCTCGATAATTGACTCAGTTCTCTCCTCATGTTAGACTCAACTAATTATCCTATTTGAGCTTCCAGCCTGGTGATTGATTGTTGCTGGCTTAGAATTAATTATTAAAGTTGATTGAATTTATCGTCAGCTAGATTGGTCTATTGAGGAGGTGGGTATGAGGGTTGATTGTAATATGATGGCTGGATAAACTGACTAGGTTGTCCATTATTATAGGCATAATTTTGGTATTAGGATATATTTTGATAATTTTGCATAGGTAAAATTTGGGTCTGAGCTTGAGTCTATTGTGGTTTCCAAGAAAAATTATGAAAAAAATTATGGTGGTTGCTCCAATCTAGATTATAATAATTTAAAAATGGGTCATTAATCAATTTAGAGTATCCTTAAGCAGCTTGAACTTGTTCTTGGATAAAATGTGGAAACTGTGCAGTCATAGAACATTCACTCACATGATGGGTTGGACTAGCATAGATTGAACAAATCTCCTGATAATTAGAAGATGATGTAAATTGTGCAGGAGATTGTTGACTTAGGATTAGGAGTTGATCTAATTTCTGAGCAAGAAGGTCAACTTTATCTAATTTTTGGACTATTAGGTTCAGATTAGCCATTTGATTATTAGGTTTAATGTGAATCAACCATTCAATTAAGTTTAACTAAATCAGAAAAAGCGATTTTCTACCGTGCATGTATTAGTGTAACCCTAATGTGTGGTTCAAATTTTTTTTTTAAAAATTTTTAAAATTTTTTATTATTTTATTATATTAAAGATTAATTATTTTATTTATTAATTAAATTAAATTAAATTATCATTTTTAATATTTTTTAGTTAGTTAAATTTAATTTTTATTTTATTTTATTTTATTTTATTTTTAGAGGAGAAAGAAGAAGAAAGAAAGAAGAGTTCTAAAGAAGAGGTCCTAAGGAGTCCTAGAACTAAGAAGAGAGAGAAGAATTAAGTTTAATTAGATTTGATTTTGGTTAGCAATCAAGTTGGTCAATCAATCCTGATTAAAGGTTATCCTAGATCTGGACAGCTCCTGACTACCAAGGTCACCTTCAAGCCCTCTAAGTGTAGGATTAGCTAATCAACTAGCCAGGTAAGTGTAAGGTCGATGGGAGTCTCTCCATTGCTTGCCTTATATATCAATTATGCTTGGCCAGGTAAGCTAATAGAATCAATTAGAAACCACCTTCCTTCGGGCCCAGTCATCTCTGAACCACTTTTCTAGACATCAGTCAAATTGACTAACCCTAATCTGGTTCAACTCTTAGGGTTCCTTATCCTATTGAGCTCAAGTTCCTAAGGCTAATGTCTAATTAATTTTAAAATTAAAGGTTTAGATCAATGCAGGATGCTGGTTGGTTGTTTGTGGGCTAAGGAAGGGTGATCAAATCCCCACCTTATCTTGTTTAATTAGATTGTGCCCTTAATTTGGTTTAATATGAATATGCACAAAAAATTTTCGATCAAAGGGTTCTATGCAATTTAAACTAGATGCATGCAACTAATTGAATTCTGAAAGGCCTACCTTACCTCCAGCAATCACCAAAAAAAATAAAAATAAAAATAAAAGTAATATGATGCATGCTCTAAACAGTTAGGGTTTCTAATCTTTTCATGAGATTTTTAATTAGATTTAAGTGAATATATTTTTTTAAAATTTAATTTTAAAATAAAATAAATAAATAAATAAAAAGGACTAGGGTTAGGATTGATCTCATCAAGCAAAACTAAATAATTTGTTACTTGCCCTGGTTCTTTTTATTCTTTAACCTTTCTTTTGCAAAATAAAAAAAAATTAGCAAGCAATATTTAAAAAAATATTTTTAATTAATTTACAAAAAAAGTCTAAGAAATCAAAAAAGATAGCATCTTATTCCTTCCTCGACAACGGTGTCAAAAACTTGATGCATTTATAGAAATTATTTTTAATTTATTTAAAATAAAACAAAGAAATCAAAATCAAAAATCAAAAATAATCTCCGATAATGATGCCAAAAACTTGGTGCATTTATCAAAATTATTTTTAATTTATTTAAAATAAATCAAAGAAATCAAAATCAAAAATAAAAAATAATCCCCGACAACGATAATAAAAATTTGATAGGAATGCGATGTTGTCATTAAGACATCATGTTTATCAGTTTAATCCGACTTCTTAAAATAATTAAAAATATGTAGGTAGCAGCGAGTCGGATCGAATCCATAGGAAAGGTTGTGTTTTTAGATTTGAAATCTTTGATTTTTTTAAAAGCAAAAAAAATAGAGAAGAGTTTTGGGATCAAAAGTGAAGTCGGAAAATAAAAAAATAAAAATTAAAAGGTGCATGAATTTAAACTTGGTACTAAGATGTACTAGTTAGATCTTAGCATCTACTTGCAATAAAATAAAAATAATAATAATTAAAATATTAAATTATAATAAAAATAAAGAGCATAAAATTAAAGAGCACAAAAATAAATATTGCATTAAAAAATTTATAATTTAAATACATAAAATAAAAAAAAATAAAATAGGCTGATCTCTGATCTTGGATCTGCATTGATGGAAAGATGGTGTAGAAGCCTAGCTCTTGTTTTTGGCATTCGTTGCTTTGAAGCAGCCATTAACCTAGTGCCTAGCTTTATCCTATACCAAAGCTTCATCTTGATCGGAGATGTTGATTTTTGAAGGCCTCGGGTCCTTTTTATAGAGCTAAGGAGGCTAGATATTTTTTTTAGAGGCAATATGGGACTAAGGATTGTTTTAATCATGAAAATAGAAAGAAATCTGAGTGAAATTTGGATTAAAATAGCCCCTATTGAGTTCTCTTAACTTTGGCCGTTAGATGGTGATCCGATGCTTCTAAAAATACCAAAAATGGACGTGTAATAGCCCAGATCAAATCGGATTAATTTCTGACCATTGGATCGCACTTGATAGAGGAATTTAGGTCGTTGATCATGCGCCCGAGAGTTTGATCGCCATCAGGAACCTTCTGGACTGTCGAATTGAAGCTGGAATCAAGCATTGCCATCTGATGGTGATCTGAGTGAAATCAACAACCAAAAAAAAACTTGACCATCCGATCTTGACCGTAAACAACCACCACCATACGATTGCATGTTTACTATTCCCATGGACCGCATGGATCGGCCACATCGTGCACCACAACCAATCAGCGCCTTTTATTGACAGATGAAAAGACCAAAATGCCCTATGATCTGCAATGAATTTTCTATAAACCCTTTAGCGGTCTAGGTCCACGACGTGGCAAGCTCTGATTCATTGGTGTCTGTTGAGCTAGCAGTCCGCACTGTGCTGTAGATCGATTGATGATTTCTGGGCTTGAGTCGGCTAGCGTGGATAGCTTGGCACATCGGTTTGGTCGGCTTGGCTCAACTTGTTTGGATGTGCCGGCTGTTGCGGTGTAGCGGCTTGAGCCGTTTGAGCCGTATGTTATTTTTTCATTTAAATTTTTTTATTTTATTTCTTTAGAAATTCATATCTTTTGCATTTTAGCTCCATTTTGCTCCAAACATATTTTGTTATGATCAAAAAAATGAGCTCTTTCCATTGATTATAAAATTTTATTTTTTAATTTTTATTATTTTTTAATTAATTTTTTAATTAATAAAAATATGAATTTCTCAAAAGTTATATATAAATTGATCATTAATGCTTAAAAATTAATATGAATTAATTTAATAAATTAATACTTTTATTAATAAATTTATGGTACTTATCAAATTTTTAATTGGATCTCTCACAATATTCAAAATATTGAGCCCAATCCATCCTCTAGCCCGCAGCATTCAATGCCTAATAGACAGGGTTGCATCTTTTCGGTGCAACTGAACCACGGTGATCAGTTGAGAATAATCAATCTCGAAAAAGACCTGCATATCTACAATGGTGAAAGATCTTAGACTTAATTTTTTCTTAGGAAGATTTGATTTAGATCTCATTAAACTTGATTTGGCATAGCCATAACCATTATGACTAACCTAGTGGCATGGGTTAGCTCGGATTATTAGCCACCATAGATCAGGACTGAGCCAACAAATATGGCTAGATAAGTGAGACCGATGGAAGGGATATGCCATTAACTCGATAAAAATGCATTCGAGTCGAGTAGCTCCCAATTAAAAATTAGTCGGTCGTATCAGCCAAACTTACCATAGACATTAAATTATTGAGCCAGAACCAATTGGGTTAGCCTATAATTCAGACTCTAACCACTAAGTCTAATTAGGTCTTAACTTGATCGATCACTCATGTGACTCGACCTTGACCCAAACTTAATCCTATTAGGTTGGTCAATTTAAGCACTCTTGATCCCATCTAATTGACTCTTGATTCTATTTGATCAACCGCTAGACCTAATTGAGCTACTCAAGCTCGAACTCAATTTTATGAATATATCTTAGATCTAAAAATTTTTAATTTTAGATCTAATATATTTTATAATCTTAATTCTTAATTAAGTTTATAGTTTATAAACAAAATATGTAAATAAAATCCTAGGGTTTTAGGATTTAGAATTTTGTAGAAAATAAATTTTTAATTTTTGATTAAGGATGAACACACAGTACCCCTGCACATCATAAGAACACTCCATCGAATGGAAGGAGAGGGCCTTTAAATCTTTCTTTGTTCTTATGACCAGACGGCCAAGGAGAATGCCTTACTCAGAAACATGATGAATCTACAAAACTAGTTAGATCTACGTCATATATCAAATATAAAAAATTGATCTAACTTAAAAATATATTTTGCATACATCTTATGTATCATATCATGTATATTTTTAGATCTAAATTATCTCATAAACATCTAAAAAATAAAATTTAAATTTGATTATATCAAATTAAATTTATTCGAGACAACTTTGTAGATCTATTCTACAACTAGTCTAAACATGCATCAATCATATCTCATATGAATAAATTAAATAAATTTATTTTTAATTTTCTAGATATAATTATAATATTTATATTATCAAAAAATAATAAATAAATAGATCTAAAAATTATAATTAATCAAATTAAAATGATGATGATGTTAGACAACACAGAATAATTCTATTCCTAGTCTAGTCATGCATCTCATACATCTTAGATCTAAATTATTTAATTTTAATTTTTTGATTTTAGATCTAATCATATCTCATGTGACATCTAAAATAATCTAATTATCAGATCAAAAATATATTAAAATAAGATCTAATTAATTATGAGAACCTGGCTCTGATATCAGTTGAAGGGAAAATCCTATTTCTTGGGTCAGGTTCGTTCAGATCTGATTGGATCAAGAGGAATATTTCAAAAAAAATTTTCTTAGATTTAAATCAGATCTGAGACTCTTCAAATTTAATCTTATTGATCTGATAAAATAAAATTTAATCTAATTTAATCATACCTTTGTTATAGGTAATCCTATTATCCTATGATGATTCCGATGTTTATCTGAGGTTTTGGATGTAGCCGAGCAAATGCCTGGCCTCTACCAGTATCCACTCAGGCAGGATCTAGAGATCTTCTCCTTCTAAATCTATGCTCCTAAAATTATATCTAGATCTTATCTTGAAGATCTTCAAAATGACTTTTGAAGATCAGTCGTTGTCTCTTGCAGCAATGCTGCCTTCTTCCTTTTCTATCGCCTTTGTCTTGCTCGGATCGCTCTAAACTCGAGTCCAGAAACTCTTGAACATGGATAGGAGAGAGAGGACCTGAAGGTGGCATGGAGAGGGAGGGAGAGAAGCCTTGTGGCATGGGCAAAGGGTAGAACCTCTTAATTCTATGCACAAATAGGGTTTATATAGACCCTGCTGCGCCATACGGTGCCACATCATCCCAACCAATCATGGCTCTTTATGCAATTAGATCTAAATCTGATTAATAGGATGACATCATCTGATCCAATCAGATTAGAGTCTCTCATAAACCTCCTTAGGTGGCCGCAAGACTGGTCAAACAGGACTCTTTTGCACCACGTAAGTTGAAACCAACAAGCAACCTGGATTCCCATCTGTATGGGACTCCAAGCGTGATCCTCATAGGGTGCACTTCTCCCTAGGCGTGCACCCCCTCTCTTTCTACTTTTTAGCAGGAGGACAAATCTCTATATTCTCTCTGATAGGTGCATGACACATTGGCAGATGTCTAAGTATCAAAGGTCAACATTTAACCAAAGTCAAAAGACAAGATTTAGCAGGTGACGGAAAATGGCAGGTGTTATCTCAAATTTATCTCATAAATTAAGACAATCCTTTTCAGACCTAGACAAGCTTCAGTCAAATCAAGTAAAGATTTTTAACTGAGCCCAAACACATTTAGCTCAGTCGAGACAAGCTTTAATGATTGTTGAAGGAGAACATTAGGCTTAATCGTGTGCTAGCATGATTTCCTTGAACCTAATTGAATGTTATTCAAAATAATTGAACTAGGTTAGTCCAATTGATGATATCCAGATTTAAACCATTATTTGTGTAACCTAGTTAGGTTCAGTTCTATATAGTAATAGGATACCTCGTGATCTCTATCATCGACATCATCAAAACACCTTCTGATGGATCAGAACTTTTCTGATTCAGACAACTAGTATGATTGATTATCTAAATCATTCTAATTGCTCCCAAAATCCACCAGTGACACCTAGCAACATATGATGGCAACCCATCAGAACTAAAAATGAACCTCTTAGTGTAGTTACTTATGTGATTAATTTTCTCTATCTCAAGCTCCGATCGAATTTGGGTTAAGGTGATCTCATCAAAATCCTAATTTTCATCATATGAATTAATCATTTGATTCAAGTCTAATGTGAAAACCATGGTAGAAACTTTTTCTATTATTTCACTCTATCATGGCCATGGGCTTATGGACTTGATTCTCATGATTATCATAGGGCTACTCCTCATCTACTAAGGTAGATAGATCCTCTATTGGTGCAATCCAATTTCTACAATGAACATGCTATAGCCAACATACACCTCAAGGTTCTGAATGACTAGGAGATCGAGTTATGGTGTAGTCAAACTATCACACCCTCAAGATGAACTGTCGATGCACTCAGATCAAAGAACCAGACATACTACAGC
Source organism: Cocos nucifera (assembly GCA_006176705.1). Lineage (NCBI taxonomy): Eukaryota > Viridiplantae > Streptophyta > Magnoliopsida > Arecales > Arecaceae > Cocos > Cocos nucifera. The sequence goes on along the minus strand of QRFJ01007345.1, from coordinate 63,370 downwards.
AGCTTCAAGCCAGTCATCGATGAGAAGGTAGACTTTCTCATGACTGCTTGAGGTGGTCAAGCTCAGTACCCTCATTTTCTAATGAGTACCTGTACGTTTGCTCCGATGTCTCTACACTATAGACTCAAGACTCATCTATCCTAAAGAAGCGATCGTATATCAATCTTCTGAATCAATCACCATCCTCATCATGATCCTACGGTCAGATGTATTTTATGAGTTAATAATGAAAATTAATATCTTAAATTTTCAACTCTTGAAAATATGAACTATCATTACCATTAACTTAAGGGATGTATCATAGATACTTTCAAATATACATTATGATAGAAAATAATCCATTTTATTATTTATAATCAAAATTATAATTTTGCCCTTAGATGTGTATTATAAGTGTCAGTCAATTTTGGCTTCTAGGGCACACATATCTAATAATGTATCCTAAAGCTAATCATCTAGGTTATAGATAGTTAAGCTGATTATAAATATACTTAAATTATTATAAATAAATAAAATTATTATTTTGGATTTTCATCACTTTTGTGCATCTTTCTATAATGAATTCTTCTATGATGAAATTCTTTGGACCATTTAGATTTTATAAAAGAGAATTTATCATTTAATCCTTAAACATGTTTGCAAATAAATGATATATTGTTACCAAGGATGACAATGTTTATCGAGTATAGGTCATTATGAGCCATATGGGTTGGTTGTCCTATTAACTAAGGAGTGTGGAGACACTAGCATGGCATGCAGGTGAGATGTAAGGGTATATCTGCACTGAACGTGATCGACTTCGAAGCTTTTCTACTATCAAGATTTGCTCTAATGGGATATGGGTATACCTATCCTTTAGATCTGATATCACCATGGTGACTTTCAAGCAACACACTATACTTTGGTATAAAACTATCTAAATTTGTAATTCAGTAATGGAAGGCTACTGGATACAGTCAAGTACTTGTGAAGTCAGTGTGTGAGTCAAGATAGAATTGATCACTCCAATTGTTGGAGCAAGTAAATCATTATATTTCAATTTAGCAAAAACCTCGGATGGGGTGGTCCATTCGGTGGATACTAAATTTTGAAATACAATGTAGATGATTTTTAAGATTGATAGTTAAACCCTATATCATGCATTAAGCATTAAGGTCAAAGTGATAAATTATGTGGTAACCATATTCACATAGATTTTGAGTCTTGTGATTGCAACTATTCGATCTATCCGGACGTTGGGTACCATTGCTTGATGGTCATTTCGATTAGTATAGAAATTGGTTCCTGTGCTACCAGCTTAGATTCAAACCTACGGGGTCACACACATTAGAGATTTTTATCTAATCTGATGGTTGATGAAGAGTCCCACTGGATTGGGATTCTATGGTCAAGAGTCCCACTGGACTCGAATTCTTCAACTAAGAGTCCTACTGGGCTAGGACTCTGAGTCTTGGTTATCTCAGACTTTGTAATCAGGAGTCTCACTGGACTAAAACTCCATGGTCAAACATCCTACTGGATTGGGACTTTTGACCAAGAGTCTTACTACATTAGGACTCTGATGAAGGAACTAGATCCAGGATTTCACGGACAGATCTTAAAATTTTTTCAAGATCAAGCAATAAAAAATATAAATAAATTAAATATTTATTTAAATAAATATGAAAATATCCTAGATCTATGATTTATTACATGATCAAGATAGGATATTAAATCAAAAATTAAAAATATAAAGAAAAGATTAACATGTTGATCTCATCAACATGCTATAATACTACATCTAATATAGCTATAGAATAATAGATTAGATCTGATACCTGAGCAAGTTAGATATTTTAACTTACTGATCCAAGCTTTAGGATGAAGTTAGGAGCCACACATGCGTCCAGCCTCTAGGAGTCATCCACACGAGCCCAAGAACATGATCTAAGATCCTGATGCAGGAAATTAGCACAATATGCTAGTACTATACTGATCTCTTTTTGATGGTCGATTCAATGCTTTCTTCTTTAAGACTTGGACTTTCCAAAATATCAGAATAAAGAAGAGAGATTTCATATTTGAGACTCTCTCAAAAAAAAATCTCAAAATGAGGAGAAGAGAAAATCAAAATAGCTAGAAAAAGGTTCCCTTCTTCTTCTCTTTTCTCTCACCTAGACACCTAGTTTGGTGTCTATGGAACCCCAATGCCCAATGACCCTATCCCTCTAATTTTTGCACACCCTAAAACTCTCCTAAAGGTCTATGTTCCATGCAAATTTCAAGCCAAAATTAATCTAAAATATATAGGAAAAGAATAGTCCTTGTCTAGGTTAAATACTAGACAAGGAAAGGTCGAATAGGGCAAGTCAAGGGGTGCCCAACTCTTGGGCACCACTTCTAATATTTTTTGCATGTACTAGAAAGGAGTGGTTCACAAAAAAGGGCCTTTCTCACATGGAATAAGAGAAAAAATAATAGGGAGAGGAGGCGGCACCTATTGGGAAGTGTTTACGTTTGTTAGGATTCTATCTCATAGAATCCAAAATCAAAACAAACTCCTTTTTTGACTTAGTCCTCCACCCAATTACCATATGAGAAAGAGAGAGAGAAAGGGGACATGTATAAAGACCAGGGAGAAAGGGATTTGTCACACAAAATAAGAGAAGAATGGGCATGGGGCATGGGATATAGGTGGCACAAGGATAGGGAGTCCTACTCACGCTAGGACTCCTATTTTGACTTGATCGAAAATTTGTTTCCCAAACCAAATTAAATTAGAAGTAAACCAACCCAATTAAATTAGGCCCTAACTCAATTAAGAACTTAATTAAATCAAATTTAATTCTAATTTAACTTTCTAATCAGATTAGAAAATTGGGTTGACTGGAGTCCTAGTTGAACTTGGTCTAGTTCTTCCCTACACTTGGCTTATCCAATAAGCCAATTGGACTTGATCCAATCTAGTCCAAACTAAATCTAATTAAATTATATTTAATTAGACTTAATTTCATCCTTTGGCTTAATCAAATTAAGCCAATTAGCAATCTAATTATGAATCAATATCAATCGTATTGATTGTTTAACCCTAGAATGATTCTCAATCGTTGATCAATCATCTAATGAAATTGTGAGCTATGAGGACCCATGCGGATATAGTTTTCATAAAATTCATCTCTTTGACCAAAATGCTCGTAGGACACCTCAGAGTTCAACTATCAACTCTAATCAGATTGTCCGCATTTTATTTCAAAATACCAAATCCATCTGATGGATTATCCTGACCAAAATTTTGCTATATTGAAATATAGTGATACATTATTCTCCAACTCTTGGAGTAGTCAATTCCATCTTGATCATACACTGACTTCGTAAGTACTTGACTATGCCCAAAAGTCTTTCGTTACTGAATTAAAAATTCAATTAGTCTGGTACCAAAGCACAGTGAGTTGCTTGCAAGTCACTGAGGTGATCTACGGTCTAAGGGACACTTACACCTATATCCCATCAAAGACATTCTCAACAATAAAATGCTCTGAAGTCGGTCACATTTAATGATGATGTACCCATACATCTCACCTATATGCCATATCAGTGTCTCCATACTCCTTGGTTAAGAGGACAACCAACCCATATAACATACAACAATCTATGCTTGATAGATGCCGTTATCCATATTAACAGCCTATCACCTAATCGTGAACAAATTTAAGGACTAATTTATAAATCCTCTCTTAGCGAAGAAAAATAGTCCTAAGAACTTCATCACAATAATGGAGTTCATTTGAAGATGAATACTTTATGATGAAAAATATCAAAAATATATTTTATTTATTAATGAATCAATTATAGTTACAATGTAGCTCAACTATCAATAGACTGACGATTGACTTTAGGACACATTTTCCAACAACTCCCATTTGTCCTAAAGCCACTCGGCACAGAATCTAATACCCATCATTGACTTATGGTTGTTGAACTTTTTATCAACAGGGCTTTAGTGAAGGGATCAGCCAAGTACTTCTTTCTGTCGATCTTCTAAAAGTCGATGTCATCTCTATCTATGTTCTCCTAGACCAGGTGGAAGCAACGTAGAATGTACTTTATTCACTGATTGTCTTTTGTTCTTTTGCCTGAGCAATGGTACCAGTGCTGTCGCAGTAGAGTAGGATCAGACCATCAAAGGATGGTGCTACTCCAAGCTCGGTAATAAACTTCCTCAATCACATAGCTTTCTTTGCGACATCTGATGCTACCATGTACTCTGCTTCACAAATAGAGTCTGCTAGAGTATGCTGCTTTGAACTCTTCCTTCAGATAGCCTCACCATTTAGAGTAAAGATATATCCCGATATGCTTCTGTTGTCATCATGGTCAGATTGAAAGCTAGATTCTATAAACACCACAAGTTTCAGATTTGACTCTCCATAAACCAACCATTGATCCTTAGTATTTCTTAAATACTTAAGGATGGTTTTAACCACTTTCTAGTGATTTTCTCTAGGATCAGACTGGTATCTACTCACCACTCCTAGTGAGTATGCCACTTCTGGTCTCGTACATATCATGGCACACATGATAGATCCCATTATCGAAGCATATGGGACTCTACTCATATGTTCTCTCTCTACAAAAGTTGTCGCACAATCCTTCTCAGAGAGAGAAATTTCATGGCCTATCGGGAGATAGCCCTTTTTAAAATTCTCCATACTGAACCTCTTCAGCATGGCATCTATGTACGTGGACTGGGATAACCCAAGTATCCTTTTAGATCTATCCCTATAGATCTTCATCCCTAGGATGTAGAATGCTTCACCCAAGCCCTTCATGAAGAACTATGATGACAACCAGACTTTTATTTCTTATAGTGTGAAAATGTTATTTTTGATTAAGAGAATGTCATCCACGTACAAAACAAAGAATATTACTACTAGACCTTTTGCCCATTTATAAATGTAGGATTCTTCTCCATTCTTAATGAAGTCATACATTTTGATCACCTTATCAAAATGTATGTTCCAACTCCGAGATGCTTGCTTTAGTCCGTAAATGAATCTCTGACACACCTTAGACTCATCTATGGATGTGAACCCCTCAAGTTCTATCATATACACATCTTCAGTCAACTCTCCATTTAAAAAAACTATCTTCACATCCATCTGCCAGATCTCATAGTTCAGATGGGCAGCAATCGTAAACATAATCCGAACAGATTTGAGCATTACCATAGGAGAAAATATTTCGTCATAGTCAATACCATAACGTTAACGATACCTCTTGGCAACTAGACAGGCTTTATAGATCTCTACCTTTCCATCTGCATTTTTTTTTTTTTGAAGACCCATTTACACCCAATAGATTTAACCCCTTCGGATGGGTTATCCAATGTCCACACATCGTTGACCTTCATGGACTCCATTTTGGATTTCATGGCCTCAAGCCATTTCTTGTAATTAGATCTCTACATAGCATCTATATAGGAGATCGGATCCTCAGCATTCTTATCGAGTTCGATGGGATCACCATCTTGGACTATGAAACCATAGTATCTATCCGGATGATGTAGTACTCTACCTGATTGCCTTAATGGTGTAGGTATACTGGGCTCTGAATCTAATCTAATCAAATTCGACTCAGGTTCAGCTATAGGTGTCGATTTTTTTATCTATTGAACTTCATCAAGTTCAACCTTAGAGGCAACAATTCCTTCACCAAGGAACTCTTTTTCTAAAATGATTATCTTAAGACTGACGAACATCTTTTAATCATCAGCATGGTAGAAATAGTATCCTTTGGTCTCTTTTGGGTATCCTATAAATGTGGACTTGTCAGACCTAGGTCCAAGTTTATCTATAATTAATTGTTTGACATATGTCGGGCAACCCCAAATCCTAAGGTGTGAAAGTGCTGGCTTACGACCTATCCATATCTCATATGGAGTCTTAACTACAAACTTACTTAAAATCCTATTTAACAGATAACAAGCTGATTCAAGTGCATATTCCCATAAGGATATCAATAAGTTGGCAAAACCCATCATGGATCGGACCATGTCTAATAGAGTCTGATTCCTCCTTTTAGACACACCATTATGCTGTGGTATTCCTCGAGGAGTCTATTGGGAGAGAATCCCATTCTCTCCTAGATATGTGAGAAACTCATCAGAAAGATATTTTCTTCTTCGATTAGATCGAAGAGTTTTAATACTCTTTTTTATTTATTTTTCTACTTCACTTTGGAATCGTTTGAACATTTCAGAAGAATCCGACTTACGTTTCATCAGATAGACATATCTACATCTAGATAGATCATCTGTGAAAGTGATGAAGTAGACATATCCACCTCTAGCACTTATGCTTATTGGTTCACATACATCAGTATGTACTAGACCTAAGAGCTTAATGGCTCTCTCACCTTTTTCAGTAAAAGATGACTTGGTCATTTTACCAAGAAGATAGGACTCATAGGTTGAAAGTGATCCACAATCACTGACTTCGAGGATTCTCTCTTGATTCAATCTATTTATCCTATTCTTATTTTTGTGACTTAGCCTATAGTGCCATAAGTAGATATCTAACATACTAACTAATCTAGGATGCTTGCTGGTTAAATAGATTATGTTAATAGGTTGTGATAGCATATACACATAATTATTTAAATGTCCATAGAAAATAGTAACACCATTCATAATGACATTACAATCTTCTTTTTTTATTGAAATTTCATAATCATTTTTGGCAAAAGGGCTGACAAAAATGATATTTAAAAAGAAACTAAGATAGAAATGACAATCACTAAGAATAATGATATGGGACTCAAATACAAATTTTAGAATTTCTAAAGCTAGAACTGAAACTGATCTTCCATCTCCAACATTCAAAAATCTTTCACCTTGCTCGAATCTCCTACTGACCTACAACCACTGCATTGAATTACAAATATGGTAAGGGCTATCAGTATCTAATACCCAATCAGTAATATCACAAATAGAGAAATTACAAGAAGTTATCATATAAATATCTTACCCAGTAATAGCTTGCTTCTTTCTCTGCCTGTTCGGATCCAGAGAGGTAATGTACTGAGGATTGTTCCTTTTCCAATGTCCCCACTTCTTGCAAAAGAAGCATTTAGCTTGATCCTTATCAAGCTTGATCTTCTAGGTCTGGCCCTACACAGATATCCCAGCCTGAACTTGCACCTTCTTAGCTTTCTTCTTCTTTTTCTTCTTCCCTTTTTTAAAGGATCGAGAATTGGAAGATGAACCTCCCACTAAGTTCACCAAGTCCTTGTGGAGTTAATGATCCTTCTCAAAGTTCTAAAGTAATCTTAGTAACCCATGGTAGTCTACTTCAGGCTTTGTCATTCTGAAATGAGTAAGGAATGGGAGAAAGGACTTGCGCAACGAGATCAGTATTGCATCCTTCCCAAGTTGTTTATGCAAGAAAAAGCCAAGCTTGATCAATCGCTCTATTAGCTCGATCATGTATAATACATGATCAGTGATAGAGGCACCATCTCGCATTCTGGTGTTGAAGATGGCACAACTAGTCTTGTGCCTCTTCACATTATCAAGAGTGCCAAAGGAATCTTCCAACACTTGAAGCATGTCCTTTGGTTGAGCTGTCTCAAATCTATGACTGAACTTGTCGCTCATGGCAGTCAGCATGATGCAGCACATTATGGTCCAATCATTAAGCCACTTCTAGTTAGTGTCTCTGACTGTTCCATGTGCATTAGCAACTAGCTCCTTAGGTGTAGGATCCTTCAATACATATAGGATCCATTCATGCTCCAGGACAATCTTCAACTTTCGGTAGCAGCTATCGAAGTTGGGTTCCACCAACTTATCATTATCCAATAATGATCGGAGTGATAGAAAAGTGGCCATATCTACACAAAAGAAAATCATAACCTAATTAGTAATTGATTCATTAAACCTAAAGATTTAGACTTTAATTAAAAGGTTTTTCCACTATGTTATTAAAATTAGTAGCCTCTACCTCCAATTTGAGAAATTATTCTAATTCCTTTGTGGGTACTAGAATCCACATAGACTGCACACGAGCTTAAGTTTGGTTGGCCAATCCATGTGCATGAAAGGGTATGTTCATAACTAATTATTTCTTTAAATAATTTTTAGTAATTAAATTTTATCCCAATCCATAATCAATAGGCTTTGGCCTTCACTAAAAAGATCTAGTTAGGTCCAACCATTAACATGAGCATACTTGGCCCATCTAACTAACGAATGATTAGGCCCAACTTTGGTTAGCTAACCTAACCACCATTTAGAAAGATGTACCTAAGAAATCATATAATGAATGATAATTTCATCAGCCGATAAGAATCAGGCCTTTAGGCCTCCAATGGTTATCCAACTAATAGATCTATTATCATCCACTTAATGGAAGGCTATGATCTTGTTATCACCATAACTAATTTATTTTATGGACCTAATAATTTTAGAAGATTTAATTTTTAAAGAAGAGAAAAGATCAGATGAACCAGCTTGTCATGATTCTCCCACTGACTTCATCAAGTCAGCTTAAGGAAGACCATTAACAGGCTAGTCAAGAAGCACCTAAATTAGTCATACTGATTTACTTAGCTGATATGGGTCAGCTTGAATAGTCAAGTGATCTGATCAAAATATAATTTCACCAAAAGGCCAGATAAGTTTCATCTATGGGAGGGTCTGCCAAAGCTTGTCTTAGACACCATCAAAAATGGTCAGATAAGCGGGCTACCAATTAAAGACCACCAGTTTGATTTACCTTAAACAACAACTAGTTTAATTAGCTTCAATTAGATCAATCTAATAGTTTGTGCTAGACCACGTAGCCAAGAATCAAGTCCATCTTGGGTCTCATTAAAGATATGGACTTGACCAACTACAGCTATTGTAATTGATCTAGAGAATCCTTGACCTAATCTAAGACAATAATTGATTAGATTTAGTTAATTCTCTAATTAATTCCATTTTTTAATCTAACCCTAGTTCTAAACCAATTAATGGACCTAATCCCCACTAACCCATTTAACCCAATGTATTATGCTTCGTGTCTTAGGATCTTCAATTTGCAATCCTAGATCCTAATCAAACAACTTCATAATTCTTAATTAAGTTTTAGGCTGAGGGTTGAGGTTCGACTTTTTAAAAATAAATTTTATATTTATAAAATAATTTTACAATATGGTTCTATCAATGAAGTTGCATGTTTGATTCATAATCAAAATGTAAGTAACACAAACATGAATCTACTTTAGATCTAATCTAAATAGGTTTATGTAATTGAAATAGTTTCAACATCAATCAATCATAAATCTTTCTAGATCAAATCTAACATATTTATGATAATTAAAATTAAATTAAAATATTTTTAATCAAATCATAAAATTACTTAGATCTAATCTAAAATTTTATGATCAATATTTTAGATCAGCACGTACTAGGACAATCTTTTCACTCTAAGGGGTATACCTTACAGCAGGACAACCTTATAGCAGTCCATGCAATCTAGAAACTTTATTTTTAGATCTAAAATTATTTTAAATCTATTAAATTATAAATAGAATTAGATCAAATCTAATAAATTTATGATTAAGAGCAGATCACCATGAACTAGGACAACCTTTTCACTATAAGGAGTAAATCTTACAACAAAACAATCTTATGACAATTAGTGAGATCTAAATTTTTAATTTTAGATTTAATAATTAGATTATAAATTAGATATAATCTAATAAATAATTTAAACATGCTCAAGAAAATTATGTAATAAGAACCTAGGCTCTGATACCAATTGAAGGAACCAGATCTAGGATTTCACGGATAGATCTTGAAACTCTTTCAAGATCAGGTAGTGACAAACATAAATAAATTAAATATTTATTTAAATAAATATAAAAATATCCTAGATCTAAGATTTATGATATAATCAAGGTATGATATTAAATCAAAAATTAAAAACATAAAGGAAAGATTAACATGTTGATCTCATCAACATGCTATAATACTACAACTAATGTAGCGATAGAATAATAGATTAGATCTAATACCTGAGCAAGTTAGACATTCTAACTTGCTGATCTAGGATTGAGAATGAAGTCATGAGTCACACATGCATCTAGCCTCTAGGAGTCGTCCATACGAACCCACGAACACAATCTGAGATCCTGATGCAGGAAATCAGCACAGTATGCTAGTACTATATTGATCTCTCTTCGATGGTTGATTCAATGCTTTCTTCTTCGAGACATGGACTCTCCAAAGAATTAGAATAAAGAGGAGAGATTTTAAATCTAAGACTCTATCAAAAAAAAATCTCAAAAGAAGGAGGAGAAGAGAAAATCAAAACAATCCTAGAAGAAGATCCTCTTCTTCTTCTCTTTTCTATCACCTAGACACCTAGTTGGTGTCTATGGAACCCCAATGCCCAAGGACCCTCTCCCTCTAATTTTTCCACACCCCAAAACTCTCCTAATGTTCTAAGTTTTACAAATATTTTAAGCCAAAATTCATCTAAAATATATAGAAAAAGAAGAGTCCTTGTCTAGGTCAAATACTAGACAAGGAAAGGTTAGACAGGGCAAATCAAGGGGCGCCCAACTCTTGGACGCCGTATCCAATATTTTTGGCATATACTAGAAAGGAGGGGCACACAAAAAAGAGCCTTTATCATTTCAAATAAGAGAGAAAATAATAAATAGAGGTGGCAGCACCTATTGGGAAGAGTTTAGGTTTGTTGGGATTCTATCTCATAGAATCCAAAATCAAAACAAACTCCTTCTTTGACTTGGTCCTCCATCCAATTATCATATGAGAAAGAGAAAGAGAGAGAGGATGTGCATGAAGACTAGGGAGAAAGGGATTTGTCACACAAAATAAGAGAAGAATGGGCATGGGGCATGGGATATAAGTGGCGCAAGGGTAGGGATAGGGAGTCCTAGTCACACCAGGTCTTCGATTTTGACTTGGTCAAAAATTGGTTTCTCAAATCAAATTAAACCAGAAGTAAACTAACATAATTAAATTAGGCCCTAATTCAACTAAAGACTTAATTAAATTAGATTAAACTAGATTTAATTTTTTAATCAAATTAGAAAATTGGGTTGACCGGAGTCCTAGTTGAACTAGGACTAGTTCTTCCTGCACTTGGCCTATCCAATAAGCCAATTAAACTTGATCCAATCAAGCCCAAACTAAATCTAATTAAATCATATTTAATTATGCTTAATCCCATCCCTCTGACTTAATCAAATTAAGCCAATTAGCAATCTAATTGCTAATCGATCCTCCTACAATGCTTGCACTAGGTTAAACATCAATCTTATTGATTGTTTAACCCTAGAACGTTTCTTAATCATTGATCAACCATCTGATCAGATCATAGCTCTAATGTGTGTGACCTTATAGGTCCAAATCAAAGTTGGTAGCATAAAAATAGATTTTTATATCAATCAAAGTAACCATCTAGCAATGGTGCTCGATGGCTGGATAGGTAGAATGTGTAGAATAATATTCTTAGAACCCATGTGGATATAGTTTCTATTAGGGACGAACCTACTCCTGCCGAAGTTCAATTGGATATCTAATTGTTGAATGATCCTGTCCATTAGCAATGACCAAGATTTACCCTCGACCAAATTCGTGAGATCCCTTCGGACCTCGTCCGGATGAGCTTGAATGGCGGGGGTGGCCGAGCTCCTCCAGCCTAGGCAACCGACCTTCCCAGATCATAGGTCTTTCAAACTTTCTCTTTAGTCGAACTCCTCCATCAGTCAGACTCCTTCCAGACTTCATCCTCAACCATACTTTTTCATTAGTCAAACTCCTTCTGAATCCATCTGGCAGACCTCCTTCCGAATTCCTCCAATGGACCTCCTTTCGGATTCATTCAGCGGACTTCCTTCAGGATTTCTCTACCAGACTTCCGAACCCCTTCTAGTCGAACTCCATGCAATCATCTAGAAGTGCCTCCATGTCTATGCGTATCCACCAATCTGTACAACATGAATCCACTTACATATAGACAACCCTGAAGAAGTTCAAACTCCTCTACAGTTGATGAAACTTGAAGCTCTTCACTGCCAGTGCCTACCTCCTCTGAACTTCAACTATTAAATCCCAACGGACTGGTACGTCATAACAACAAACACCACCCTCCATAATAAACTCCACGTGACCCCGAATGGCCCACTATCGAGTAGTTATTGCTGTCACTATCAGTTTGTTACAGGCTCTACCTATATAAGAGATCCTCCAGATATGCTTTCTTCTGAAGGCTCTAAGCTCTCCTTTCCTTCTTAAAACTCTACTAAAATTTTTCAGAGCACTCCATTTCTATTGATCAAAAAAGCTGACTTGATCGTCTGAGGGTCTTACCGGAGCCACCAATCCCAACTTTGGATGAGACTTGTTTTGCAGGTCACCGACGGTGACCTCACCTTCTCTGATTGTAGCCTTGATTCCGATGATAATCAAATTTTGTACCAATAGGATTGACACTAGAGGAAGGAACCTCTTTCCTTTAAGGTTCTCTTATTCTTAAAGGAATGCTCTATAGGTGGTGTGGTGCTTCCAAGCCTTAGGAGGCCATGGGTAGAGCCAAGGTGAGGGCTCCGGGGAGGCTACTGATAGGATTGGTGTATAGGACAGAAGCAAGGATTTTAAAGCAAAATTATGAAATCATACAAACCAAACCCAAATCCTAGGATCATCTTATTAGCAATTAAATCATATAACATGCATTTATAATATAAAAAAAAGTATTAGAACATACCTCTTATCGCTAAACTCTGAATTGTCCCTAGTTGCCAGTAACAGTCCGTCCGAGATTCCACCAGGTGCCCATGGGTTCACCCTCCAACATTGATCCACATGGAGACTTGATCAAGATACCAGCACCTCTGATTTATATAATTAAAATTTTAATAATAAAAACTTTAATTAAATGGGCAAGACCTTCCTTAGCCTTTATGTCACCTTCCTTGTCTCTCCTTACCTATCTTTCTTTTTTCTTATCTCCTTAATTTTTATTCCTAATCTCTTTGTCTTAAAATGACTTCTTATCCTTATAAAGACAAAGTCTAGATAAGAGAAGGAAAGAAAAAAAATTAAACAATAAAAAAATACTTGTAAGAAAGAAAGATAACAACCCTCGAACTCTTGGTGCGCATCCTTATTTATAATGTACGTAGGGGTCCCAACACATTTTCTCGCACCCTTTCCATATTATTATCTCATGTCCCTTCAGCCTATCTCACACCTTATCAAATAATAATGACATGTAGACTTAGTCCAAGAGGTGCCTTAAAGCAGAAGGACTCTTGGACTAATTCTACGTAAGTTATTTATGAAGAGTCGCAAGCTTTCATTTTTGGCGCCATCATATACAACCATTAGATCAGATAAGAAGGCCATCCAATGGCCTTGATGAGGGATGCCCATTCAGGAAAAATGGCATGGAGATGATCTTTGAATAGTCAAAGTCCCAAGGGACTTTGACTTGGTCCAAGAGGTGCCAAGGAAGAGTGGGTGGCAAGGAGTCCTGGGCGACAAAGAGTCCCTTCTTATGCAAATAGATAACAAAGTTTTTAACCTACAAAAGGACTCTTTGAAGGGAAATCCTGATTTCCCGGTCCAGGTTCGTTCAGATCTGATCAAATCAAGAGATATATTTCAAAAATTTTCTCTTGATCTCAATCAGATCTTGATATATTTTAGATCTGATTCTTATTATTTTAATAAATAAAATAAAATAAGATAAATTAAATCAAATTTAATTTACCTGATTTAGGTAATCCTATTATCCTGGAGATGATCCTGATTGCAGCGGAAGGTTCTGGATCTAGCCATGCAAGCGCCTGGCCTCTACCGGTATCCACTCGGGTTGGATCTGGAGATCCTCTTCTTCTCTATCACGCCTCCAAAAATTAGATCTGGATCTGATCTGGAGGATCTTCAAAACTCTTTTGAAGATCTGCAGTCGTCCTTTTGCAGCAGCGCAGCCTTCTTGCTTTTGATCACCTTTCCTTGATCTGAATCGCACCAACCAAAGTCCAAAACACCTTTTGAACGTGGAGAGCAAGGGGAGAAGAAGCTATGGCGTGGAGGAGGAGGGGAGAGGCAGCCTTGGGGTGTGGGGTTTCTCAATTGAATTGCATTAGCATTGAATCTGAGTTGGGCGCAGGGTCTTATTTATAGACTAAGCGTGATCCAACTCCTCTTCCTCCCAACCAATCACAACCCTTTGTGAAATCAGATCTAAATCTGATTGATGGGAATAGAGACCCCTGGATTCCTCCTTAGAGGGCACCTAAGACCAGTCAAAGTTGGTTCTTAGAAGAACTCAAATTGGAATCCAAAAAGTAGATGGAGTCCTTGTCCAACAAGGACTCCAAGGCGCCTCCAACTTGGGCTCACGCCACCCTTGGCGTGCGCCCTTCTCCTTGCCAGGTTCTGGCAGGGGGACAGGCCCCCACCAGCTCTCCAATAGGTGCATGACATGTGGTCAAAAGTCAAAGTGTCAATGGTCAACGTTTGACCAGTCAAAGGTAGACTTTTGACCAAAGTTAAAGAACAAGAAATGGTAGGTGACCAAAAATGGCAGATAATGTCTTATAAAATAAGACAACCTTCTCTAACTTGGACAACCTTCAGTTAGACCATATGAAGGCCTCTGATTGAGCACAAACTCCTTTGGCTCAGTTAGGACAACTTATTTGTGATAGCAAAAGAAGAACGTTAGGTTCAATCGAGTGCTAGCACGATTTCCTTGAACCTAATTGAATCTCATTCAGATCAATTGAACTAGATTAGTTCAATTGATGATCACCAGATTCAAACCCTTGTTTGTGTGACCCAGTTAGGTTCAGTTCTGTATGGTAATGGGATATGTCATGATCTCTATCATCGACATCATCGAAACTCCTTTCGATGGATCAGAACTCTTCTGATTCGAACAGCTAGAATGATCGATCATCTAAATCATTCTAATTGCTCCCAAAATCCACCAGTGACACCTAGCAGTATATGGTGGCAACCCATCAGAGCTGAATGCGAACCTCTTGGTGCAGCTACCTGTGTGATTCAGTTCTTCTATCTTGAGCCCCGATCAGATTAGGGTTAAGGTAAACTCGTCAAACCCTAGTCTCTGTCATATGATATAATCATTCGATTCGAGTCCAATGTGAAAATCTAAATAGAAACTCTTTCTATTATTTCACTCTGCCATGGCCTTGGGCTTCAGGACTTGATTCTCATGATTATCATAGGGCTGCTCCTCTACCACCGAGGTAGATAGATCCCATCTTGATGCAATCCAGTTCCTACAATGAACATGCTATAGCCAACATACACCTCAGGGTTCTATATGGGAGGGTCCTGGTCCAAAACATGGGTTAACTTCTCGGAACCCAAAACAATTTTGTAGTTCCTGAGCCAATCTTTATAATTGGGTCCAGTCAGTCTATGTGTGTCCAGGATACGTGCCAGTGGGTTGGACGCAGACATTTTCCTGTAGAGAGTCAAAGATTCTAGTTAGATATTGTAATTTTGACTTGACCAATTTGTTTAGGAATTTTATTTTTAAATAAATTAGCTCCCACTATTTTCTCGGATCCCTACACTCCCTCTGTAGAGATGCGAAAATCTCTGTGATTGATGATTTCTAGTGGGTGGTGCGGTCTCACCAACTGACTCATCACCTCACCTAACAGTTATTGGTGATGGGTTAGCCAATGAGTGAACAACTCTTGTTCAATGATTCTCTAATCATGGTGCACCCAAACTTGGTCTCTAATTCATGAATCTCACCGTATCCAGAATATTGATCCACTCCTTAGTTAAGTCAGACCCACCATTTGCATAGACTGGGTTCCTAATTGGGTCTCTCACCGTATCCGGAATATTGAGCCCAACTCATCCTCCAGCCCATAGCATCCAATGCCTAATAGACATGGTTGCATCTTCCCGGTGCAACTGAGCCACTGTATCCAGCCGAGAACAATCAACCCCGGGAAGGGCCCGCACATCTACAATGGTGGAAGACCTCAGGACTTAATCTTTTCTTAGGGAGAATTGATTCAGGTCTCATTAAACTAGACTTGGCTTAGTCATAACAATTATGACTAACCTAGTGGCATGGGTTAGCTCGGATTATTGACCACCTCAGATCAGAACTGTGTCAACAGATATGGCCAGGTAAGTGAGATCGGTGGAAGGAATATGCCATTAACTCGTACAAGAACGCATTCAGGTCGAGTAGCTTCCAATTAAAAACCAGTCGGTCGTCTGTGCCAAACTTACCTTAGACACCAAATTGTTGAGTCAGAACCAATTGGGTTAGCCTACAATCCAGACTCTAACCTCTGAGCCTAATTAGGTCTTGCTTGATCGTGACTCGATTCTTGACCCAGACTTAATCCTATTAGGCTGGTCAATTTAAGCATTGTTGATCCCATCTAACCAACTCTTGATTCGGTTTGATCAACCGCTTAGACCTAATTGAGCTACCCAAGCCCGAACCCAGTATTATGAATATGTCTTAGATCTGAAATTCTCAATTTTAGACCTAATTAATATTCCATAAACTTAATTCTTAATTAAGTTGGGTTCATAAACAAAATATGCACAATAAATCCTAGGGTTTCAGGATCTAGGGTTTTGCAGAAAGTAAGTTTTGGGTTTCTGATTAAGGACGAACACGCAGCACCCCTACACATCATAAGAACACCCCATCGAATGGGAAGAGAGGGCCTTTAAACCCTTCTTCGTTCTTATGACCGGACGGCCAAGAGGAACGCCTTAATCAGGAACATTCAATACTACAAAACAGTATCAGATCTATATCATATATCTCATATATAAAGTAGATCTAATCATGGCATATTTTGCATACATCTCATGTATCAAATCATGCATGTTTTCAGATCTAAATTATCTCATAATAATCTAAAAAATTAGATTTAAATTGATCTAATCAAAATAAATTCTAATCTAGATAATTATGTAGAACTATTCTACAACTAGTCTAGACATGCATCAATCATATCTCATATGATATTTAAAATTAAATAATTTTTATTTGCTGTTTTTTCAGATGTTATTATAACACTTATAATATCAGAAAAATAGTAAATAAGAAGATCTAAAATATGATTTAATCAGATTAAATCAAAGACATGCAAAACTATTCTATAGAACTATTCTATTCTAGAACTAGTCATGCATATCTTCATGTTCTTAGATCCAAATCATTTAATTTTAATTTTTTCTGATTTCAGATCTGATCACATCTCATGTGACATCTAAAATCACTTTATTTTCTAATTAAAATAAAATTAAAATCAGATCTAAACAATTTAGAACCATGGCTCTGATACCAGTTGAAGGGAAATCCTGATTTCCCGGTCCAGGTTCGTTCAGATCTGATCAGATCAAGAGATATATTTCAAAAATTTTTTCTTGATCTCAATCAGATCTTGATATATTTCAGATCTGATTCTTATTATTTTAATAAATAAAATAAAATAAGATAAATTAAATCAAATTTAATTTACCTGATTTGGGTAATCCTATTACCCTGTTGAGATGATCCTGATTGCAGCGGAAGGTTCTGGATCTTAGCCACGCAAGCGCCTGGCCTCTACCGGTATCCACTCGGGTTGGATCTGGAGATCCTCTTCTTCTCTATCACACCTCCAAAAATCAGATCTGGATCTGATCTGGAGGATCTTCAAAACTCTTTTTGAAGATCTGCAGTCGTCCTTTTGCAGCAGCGCAGCCTTCTTGCTTTTGATCGCCTTTCCTTGATCTGAATCGCACCAACCAAAGTCCAAAACACCTTTTGGACGTGGAGAGCAAGGGGAGAAGAGAGCTATGGCATGGAGGAAGGAGGGGAGAGGCAGCCTTGGGGCGTGGGGTTTCTCAATTGAATTGCATTAGCATTGAATCTGAGTTGGGCGCAGGGTCTTATTTATAGACTAAGCTTGTGATCCAACTCCTCTTCCTCCCAACCAATCACAACCCTTTGTGAAATCAGATCTAAATCTGATTGGTTGGAATAGAGACCCCTGGATTCCTCCTTAGAGGGTGCCTAAGACCAGTCAAAGTTGGATTCTTAGTAGAACTCTAATTGGAATCCAAAAAGGGAGATGGAGTCCTTGTCCAACAAGGACTCCTAGGCGCCTCCAACTTGGGCTCACGCCACCCTTGGCGTGCGCCCTTCTCCTTGCCAGGTTCTGGCAGGGGGACAGGCCCCCACCAGCTCTCCAATAGGTGCATGACATGTGGTCAAAAGTCAAAGTGTCAATGGTCAACGTTTGACCAGTCAAAGGTAGACTTTTGACCAAAGTCAAAGAACAAGAAATGGCAGGTGACCAAAAATGGCAGGTAATGTCTTACAAAATAAGACAACCTTTCTGACTTGGACAACCTCCAGTCAGACCATATGAAGGCCTCTGATTGAGCACAAACTCCTTTGGCTCAGTCAGGACAACTTATTTATGATAGTAAAAGAAGAACGTTAGGTTCAATCGAGTGCTAGCACGATTTCCTTGAACCTAATTGAATCTCATTCAGATCAATTGAACTAGATCAGTTCAATTGATGATCACCAGATTCAAACCCTTGTTTGTGTGACCCAGTTAGGTTCAGTTCTGTATGGTAATGGGATATGTCATGATCTCTATCATCGACATCATCGAAACTCCTTTCGATGGATCAGAACTCTTCTGATTCGAACAGCTAGAATGATCGATCATCTAAATCATTCTAATTGCTCCCAAAATCCACCAGTGACACCTAGCAGTATATGGTGGCAACCCATCAGAGCTGAATGCGAACCTCTTGGTGCAGCTACCTGTGTGATTCAAGTTCTTCTATCTTGAGCCCCGATCAGATTAGGGTTAAGGTGAAACTCGTCAAACCCTAGTCTCTGTCATATGATGTAATCATTCGATTCGAGTCCAATGTGAAAATCTAAATAGAAACTCTTTCTATTATTTCACTCTGCCATGGCCATGGGCTTTCTGGACTTGATTCTCATGATCATCATAGGGCTGCTCCTCTACCACCGAGGTAGATAGATTCCATCTTGATGCAATCCAGTTCCTACAATGAACATGCTATAGCCAACATACACCTCAGGGTTCCATATGGCTAGGAGACCGAGTAATGGTGTAGTCAAACTATAACACCCTCAAGGTGAACTGCCGATGCATCTCAGGTCAAAGAACCAGACACACTACTGCAGCATCGAGTCAGTCATTGACGAGAAGGTAGACTCCCTAATGACTACTCGAGGTGGTCACGCTCAGTGCCCTCGTTCTCTAACGAGTACCTGTACTCTCGCTCCGGTGTCTCCACACCGTAGACTCAAGACTCATCTACTAAAGAGAAGCGATCGTACACCAACCTTTCCAGATCAATCACCATCCTCGTGATGATCCTATGGTCGGGAGCTGTTTATGAGTTAATAATTATTATTCATGTCGTAAATTTTCAACTCTTGAAAATATGAATTATCATTACTATTAACTCAAAGGATGTATCACAGACACTAAATACACAGGTGTGATAGAAAATAACCCATTTTATTAATTATAGTCAAAATTATAATTTTGCCCCTAGAAGTGTATTACAAGTGTCAACCAATTCTGGCTTCTAGGGCACATATATCTAACAATCTCCCACTTGTCCTAAAGCCAATTGGCTACAAGTCTAAGTCCCATCTTCTCAAGGTAGGCTTCGATCTTCTGTTGTCCCAACGGCTTTGTAACATATTGTGACTTCCCAAAAGACATGATTGATGTCTAGCAACATATTGTGACTTCCCAAAAGATCTGAAATTTTGATGAAAATATCAAAAATATCTTTTAGTGGAAAGTTATCATGCAACTAGATCCTTCGATCATCCTACATCCTGAATATGACTCTGGGTATGGAAATATGTCAAACCCAATATCATATTCATTTCTCTTTCAATCTTATTATGATGATTCATTTAATGAAATATTAGAAACCATATCTAATTTTCATCATGCTTTGATCAAAGTCTTCCTGAATCATCATTTGTTTGAAGCAGACAGGATGCGATTTCCTCTTACCAGGAGTGATTGATTCCATATTAACCTACTCACAACCTTCATATATAATCTACCATATCCAGATCATCCCATACATAACTGAGTCATGAATGAGTATGAACCAAAATATGAATTCATATATATAAGATTCTATGGTAGTTTCAGGTCAAAGGATTACATATACAATTCCACTATGAGAACCATCTATTGACATGTAGATAAGACTCCATTAGATATTCTCAACCTGGATCAATTCAGTGAACTCATTCTCTAATGAGCACCCACATCCTTCTATTAGTGTCATACATAAGTGATTATGAGATCAATCACCCTCTCAATTGAGTATACAAAAGATGTGCTAGTCTTACCTGAAACATTGATCCACAACTCAATGTTCCATCGATCAGCAATGTTTAAATTAGGATTTTAAGATTTTAGGTCTCACTGGTATGATCTCATCATAATCCTAAAACTATAGCCTTAATTTATGGGATTCATCATAATCTTAAATAAATAATAAGACACTGCACATGATGAAAGAATGCCTTTATTTATTTTAAAATATCATTACATGAGTTTGGAAGACAAAGAATAGCCCAAAAATAAAAAAAAATTTGATTGGCTTGAGGGGATATACCTTTCAGTCTCCCACTTGCACTAAAGCCAATCGCCCTTATATTTTAATCCCATACAATCAAGGTGGCGATCAAACAATTGCAGTGGCAAAGCCTTAGTGAATGGGTCTGCTATATTGTTCTTTGTATCAACTCATTCTATGACTATATCTCATCTTTCAATAATTTTACGAACGAGATGGAAGCGTCTCAGAATGTGTTTGGATTTATGATGAGAACTAGGTTCCTTTGCTTGAGCAACAGCTCTAGTATTATCACAGTAAAGTGGTACTAGATTCTTAATTTCAGGAATAACATCCAATTTAGTGATGAACTTCTTCATCTAGACAGCTTTCTTGGCGGCTTCACTTACAGCTATATATTCTACCTCAGTAGTTGAGTCAGCTATAGTTGGCTGCTTAAGACTCTTCCAACTCACTGCTGCACCATTTAGAGTAAAGACATACCCTGAAATGGATTTGCTATCATCTAGGTCTGATTGAAAACTAGAGTCAGAATATGCTTCTAGTTTAAGATCAGAACTATCATATATTAGAAAAATATCTTTAGTCCTTCTTAAGTACTTAAGAATATTTTTCATAGCTTTCCAATGATCCTCTCCTGGATCAGCTTGAAATCTATTTGCAATGCCTAAGGCATAAGCAACATCAGGCCTTGTACATAACATGGCATATATTATTGATCCAACAGCTGAAGCATAAGGAATAGAACTCATTCTATTTCTCTTCAGGTGTCTTTGGAGACATCATTTTAGAGAGATGTATGCCTTGACTCATGGGTAAGTAACCTCTTTTACTCCCATCCATACTGAATCTTTTCAGTATTAAGTCAATGTACCTCGATTGGGACAAGCCTAGCATCCTCTTAGATCTATCTCTATAGATCTTTATTCCTAGTATATATGATGCTTCTCCTAAATCTCTCATGGAAAACTTATTTGATAACCATAATTTGACTAATTGCAATATTGGGATATCATTCCCAATGAGGAGTATGTCATCTACATACAGAACCAAGAAGACTATGGTTCTTCTACTAGTTTTCTTGTACACACATGGTTCATCCACATTCTTGATAAAACCAAACTCTTTGACTGTTACATTAAAATGGATTTTCCAACTCCTTGATGCTTGTTTTAATCCATAAATGGATCTCTTAAGCTTGCATACCTGATTTGGTCTCTCATTTAACTCAAATCCCTCTGGCTGTGACATATAGACCTCCACATCAAAGAAACCATTAAGGAAGGCAGTCTTTACATCCATTTGCCATATTTTAAAGTCGTGGTATGCTGCAATGGCAAGCATAATCCAAATAGATTTGAGCATGGTAATAATTGAAAATATTTCATCATAATCAATCCCCTGTTTTTGCCTAAAATCCTTAGCCACCAATCTGACCTTATAGGTTTCAATTTGACCATCTGCTCCAATCTTTTTCTTAAAAATCCATTTGCATCCAATAGGATTTATATCCTCTGGTGCATCTACCAAAGTCCATACTTTGTTGGTGTGCATGGAGTCCATTTTGGATTGCATGGCAGCCAGCCATTTGTCAAAGTTCTTACTTTTGACTGCTTCCATATAGGTCAGAGGTTCATCATTCTTAATGACTTGGGCTTCATTATTCTCAATAATGAACCCATACATCATAGGTGTATGTCGAACTCTTTCAGACCTATGGATAGGAGTTATGTGTTCTGTTTCTTTTATGTGATTATTTGGTTGAGAAATTTCTATTTGTTTTTCTTGAACTTCACTATGTTTAATATTTCTGCCACTGCCCTTTTCTAGGATAAATTTTTTTTTCATGAAAGTGGCATGCCTACTTATAAATATCTTTTGTTCACTAGAATGGTAGAATAAATATCCTATACTATCTCTAGGATATGCGATAAATAGATATATGTCTGATCTAGCATCAAGCTTATGTCCAAAATTTCTTTTGATAAATGCTGGACAACCCCATATCTTAAAATACTTAAGATTGGGTTTCTTGCCTCTCCATATCTCATATAGAGTACTAGATACAAATTTAGAAGGTACTCTATTCAAGATATAAATTGCGGTCTCTAGAGCATGGCCCCAGAAGAAAATAGGTAATTCAGTGAAGCACATTATGGACCGTACCATATCTAATAAGGTATGATTTTTTCTTTCGGCTACACCATTTAATTATGGTGTATAAGGAGGTGTCCATTCAAAGAGAATCCTTTTAACTTTAAGATAGGCTAGAAAATCACTAGATAAGTATTCTCCTTTCTGACTGGATCGAAGAATTTTTATACAATGTTCAGTTTATTTTTCGACCATACTTTGATACTCTTTAAATTTATCAAAGGCTTCTAATTTGTGTTCCATAAGATACATATATCCAAACCTAGATAAATCATCAGTGAATATTATAAAATAAGAGTATCCTCCTCTGGCTTGAGTTGTCATAGGACCACATACATTCATTTGTATAAGTCTTAATAACTTTTTTGTCCTTTTTCCATGTCCACTAAATAGAGTCTTAGTCATTTTACCCATGAGACATGATTCACAAGTTCCTAATGATTCATAATCAAAGAGATTAAAGAACTTTTCTTTGTATAACTTATTAATCCTAGCCTCACTAATATGACCTAATCGACAATACCAAAGTAAAGTATTATTTATGTCATCTCTCTTATATTTTCTATTTTCATCAATATGAAATATATTGTCATCCAAATATAGAGTCAATAAACCATTGCTAAATATGCCAAAACAAATATTTTCATTAAAATATTTGATCGAGCAACCTTCGCTCGTTACATTAAGACTATAACCTTATTTAAATAACAAGGGTACAGATATAATATTTCTAATGATCATAGGCATATAATAATAATTTATAAGCTCAAAGATCTTTTCATAAGATAACTTCAATATATTTGTCCCTACAGCTTCTACTTGGATAGACTCTCCTCCAGCGCCATAGAGCTTGAAGTTATCTTTCTTTAAACTCTTAATTTTCTATAGCCCCTACAAAGATTTGTAGATATGAAAACCACAATCGGTATCTGATGCCCAAGAATTTGAAATAGAAGAATTTAATGATAATATAGTATGTATCTCATACATACCTTTTGATGCACTTTTTGCATCAAACTTCATGGTTGTAAGGTAAGCCTTGCAATTCCTCTTTCAATGATCGATTTTGCCGCAGTGAAAATAGATCGTCTGTCTGAAGACCTTCTCCTTTTTCTTCTTATTTATAACACCTTTAGGGTTCAACCTTTTCTTTGAACTTTTTTTGCCTGCCTTTTTCTTGGAGATCCCATCCACAAGAAGAAGAGGAGTCTTATCATTCCTGATATGACTTTCTGCTATCTTGAGCATATTTAATAGCTCAGGCAAGAAAGAATTTAGTTTGTTCATATGATAGTTTACGACAAACTGAGAAAATAATTCAGGAAGTGATTGTAGGATCAAATCCTGACTTAACTCTCCATCCATAATAAAACCTAATTGACTTAATCGAGTGATTAGGTCAATTACCATCAAAATATGATTTTGTATGGATGTTCCTTCTGTCATTCTTACATGAAATAATTGCTTAGATATCTCATATCTAGCAGTCATACTATGCTCTCCATAAAGCTTTTTTAGATTGAGCAATATGGATTGAGTGTCCATGCTATCATGCTGCCTCTGTAATTCATTACTCATAGAGGCAAGTATGATGCATTTGATAGTAAGAGAATCATTTTGCCACATCTTATATGTGGACTTATCTTCATCTATGGCATCTTTTTCTAATGGCTTAGGATTAAGGACATCAAGAATATAGGAGAGTTTTTCTTGACTGAGTACTATTTTTAAATTTCTCAGCCAGTCCATATAATTTTGACCAGTCAATTTATTTGAATCCAAAATTGAACACAATGAAAGTGAAGAAACCATTTAATCTACATAATAAAGAATAATACATAAGCAAACAACTCATGATGACAAACATAATTAAATTAGGACTTTAATTTAATTGTCTTCTACTATTTAATCAAGAAACATAACCATCTAATTAATTTTCTTAGTGAGAATAAGACCCTAATTCCTTATAAAAGGTCTTGTGGTTGCACAACAAACCTGTTATAAGATCAAAGGTAGGAAACTCTTTCCAATTGCATTTTATGCAACTCTCAAAAAAATTTTACCTCTAAAACATTAATAGTCTTGTGTTAGCACAACAAACTTTAATATTTTAGTTTAAATAGAACCCTTCATTTCTATATAGTCAAAATGAAATATAACTGGTTTTATGGTTGCACAACAAAGCAGTATATTCAAAATGCTGTAAGCATCTAAATGCACTAGATTAATATTACATCATTCCCCATGATAGATCTTGTGGTTACACAACAAAACTAATATAGTTCTAGATATATAAGAACCTAGTATGAAGGAAGGCCTTAATGTAGTGAATATAATAGTAAGCATTTCAATCTAGAATTAAATTAATCGAATCGGCTAGGTAAATGGGAGAGAAGTGGGGGTCCCCCCATTGCTTTCCTTAGACACCAATAAATTGGCTAGGTCAGACAATGGAATCGATTAAAAAATCACGTTCTCTTTACTAATCATGAATCATTTTTTCTAGACATCGATTGATCAATTAGATATCCTGACTGATTCAGTTATAGGTTAATTACACTACAACTTCATATAATTTTAAAGAGGGATTTTAATGGTCTCGATGCACATTCTGATTTAAATCAAACTAAATGCATAAAAGCATCAATTATGATAAAATTTTTATATATATATATATTAACATACATAATTATTCTAGGACAACCATCATTACATAGTGAATACTTTCCACTATGTTAGGGCAACCTTTATAGAATAATATATACATCATAATCTCATTATGATAAATAAAAATATGATCTCATCATATAAATAACATGCAAATAAAAAGATTATATCATATCTTTCATTTATGCCATTATATTATAAGCAAAGCATTATATGATTTAACCTAATCAGGCTTGCTCTGATACCACTGATAGGATTGGTGTACAGGGCAGAAGCACCAATTTTAAAGTAAAATTATGAAATCATACAAACCAAACCCAAACCCTAGGACCACCTTATTAGCAATTAAATCATATAACATGCATTTGTCATATAAAAGAAAGTATTAGAACATACCTCTTATCGCTAAACCCTGAATTATCCCTAGTTGTCAACAGTAGTCCGTCAGGGGTTCCATCAGGTGCCCATGTGTTCACCCTCCAACATTGATCCACATGGAGACTTGATCAAGATACCAGCACCTCTGATTTATATATAATTAAAATTCTAATAATAAAAACTTTAATTAAATGGGCAAGACCTTTCTTAGTCTTTATGTCACCTTCCTTGTCTCTCCTTATCTATCTTTCTTTTTTTCTTATCTTCTTAATTTTTTTTTCTAATCTCTTTACCTTAAAATGACTTCTTAACCTTATAAGGACAAGGTATGGACAAGATAAGGAAAGAAAAAAAAATTGGACAATAAGAAAACACTTGTAGGAAAGAAAGATAATTTCACAACCCTCGGACTCTTGGTGTGCACCCTTATTTATAATGTACATAGGGGTGCCAACACATTTTCTCATGCCCTTTCGATATTATTATGTCATGTCCCTTTAGCCTATCTCATGTCTTATCAAATAATAATGACATGTAGACTTAGTCCAAGAGGTGCCTTAGAGCAGAAGGACTCTTGGACTAATTCTACGTAAGTTATTTACGAAGAGTTGCAAGCTTTCATTTTTGGCACCATCATATACAACCATTAGATTAGATAAGAAGGCCATCCAATGGCCCTGATGAGGGATGCCCATTCAAGAAAAATGGCATGGAGATGATCTTTGAATAGTCAAAGTCCCAAGGGACTTTGACTTGGTCCAAGAGGCGCCAAGGAAGAGTGGGCGGCAAGGAGTCCTGGGCGACAAAGCATCCCTTCTTATGCAAATAGATAAAGTTGTTTTTAACCAGCAGAAGGACTCTTTTAAACCCCATATCTGATGTCCACATCTATTTAAAAAATTTACACGACATGAAAAATAGAAAAAGTCAAAGAAGGTAGGTGCCAACTTAATCCCATGCACCAAAGACTCTTTGCGCATGAAAGACTTTCCACACGCAAGAGGGAGACTCTTTGGCATGTGGAATACTGGTATGTGATACCCCATTTGAAGCCTAATCAGTCTAGGTTAATCCAATTCAAGACCAAATCTAATTTGGCTCAAATTGGTCCTTAATTAGCCCAAAATGGAAGTCGATTTGAATCCAATTCAAATCTGGGTGCTAGGGTTTGCTACATGTGGTACCATGTTCATCTTGCAAACATGTTCTAATCCAATTAGATCCTTAATCAATTCTCTTTGTGTGTGATTCATTGGATTCCACATCTAGCCAGTAGTGGGTCTAGATGTGATTTGATCTAATCAAGTTATAACTCAACTAAATCGATTTAGGTCAAAACTAGCCTACCCAGTTTGACTAATTAGAACACTTTCTAAATTAATGATCAAATTAAAATTTTAATTTGATCAAACCCATAAGACATGATTGATGTCTAGCAACATATCATGACTTCCCAAAAGATGTGAAATTTTGATGAAAATATCAAAAATATTCTTCAGTGGAAAGTTATCATGCAACTAGATTCTTCGATCACTCTACATCCTGAATATGACTCTGGGTATGAAAATATGTCAAACCCAATATCATATTCATTTCTCTTTCAATCTTATGATGATGATTCATTTAATGAAATATTAGAAACCATTTCTAATTTTCATCATGCTTTGATCAAAGTCTTCCTGAATCATCATTTATTTCAAGTAGGCAGGATGCGATTTTCTCTTACCAGGAGTGATCGATTCCATGTTAACCTACTCACAACCTTCATATATAATCTACCATATCCAGATCATCCCATACATGATTGAGTCATGAATGAGTATGAACCAAAATACGTATTCATATATATAAGATTCTATGGTAGTTTCAGGTCAAAGGATTACATGCACAATTCCACTATGAGAACCATCTATTGACATGTAGATAAGACTCCACTAGATATTCTCAACTTGGATCAATTCAGTGAACTCATTCTCTAATGAGTATATATATTCTTGTATTAGTGTCATACACAAGTGATTGTGAGATCAATCACCCTCTTAATTGAGCATACAAAAGATGTGCTAGTCTTACCAAAATTATTGATCCCCAACTTAATGTTCCATCGATCAGCAATGTTTAAATTAGAATTTTAAGATTTTAGATTTCACTAGTATGATCTCATCCTAATCCTAAAATTATAGCCTTAATTTATGGGATTCATCATAATCTTAAATAAATAATAAGATACTGCATATGATGAAATAATGCCTTTATTTATTTTAAAATATCATTACGTAAGTTTGGAAGATAAAGAACAACCCAAAAATAAATAAATTTTTGATTGGCTTGAGGGCATATACCTTTCAGCTAGGATAGGTGTGGTCCTAGGACTAGGATAGGAGTTGTCCTAGGGTGGAGGTAGCATGTAGCTCTTCAGGAGCTTATGGTTCAGGTATTGAGGGCCTCAAAGGTCTTGGTTGGTGCTTCAGAGACCTGGGACACAAGATGGAGCAAGAAACCAAAGCTGGAGCTTGAAGGCTGTAGAAAAAGAGTTTTCTATAGGTTAGCCAGCTCAGTCCAAAATTGGATCGGCTAAGTCTCAGAACACAGGCAAAATAGAGAGCTGCACGTTCGAGATTGCTGGAATGACACAGGAGTGGGCCAACTCAATTTCAGATTGAGCCGATCTAGTGGAACATAGCCAACTCAATGCTAAGACTAAGTCGGCTCAGTGCATGGGCAGCATTACGTGAGGGTCTGTTTTGGGCTAGGGTCTGCGTTGATCCTAGGGATCTTAAGGTCTGGTTCAAGAGGCCTTAAAGGGGCTAATTCATGTATGGGTTGGGTTAGTCTAGGAGAGTTTTTAAGGTAGAGTTTATTAGGATTTATATAGGAACTTTAGTTTATATAAACCAGGATATTGTAACTTTTACAATAAGGTTGGAATACAATTAAGCTTTTCTCTCTAACTCTCTTCTTTTTTCTCTCTGGTTCCAATGCCAAAAACCCTAGCTTCTCTCATCTTTTTTAGATCTTCTTCAATTTATTGGATTAACACATAGATTCATGCAAGAGATCGGATCTATGGCTGTGGCTCCAAGCAGTCGTAGGAACAACATTTGGTATCAGAGCCCAGTTAAGCATGGAGGAGGAAGAAGATCGATTTTCAGGAAAGATCAGCAGTGAGATTCACATCAAAAGGCTTTCTCCAGGCTTCATGAGGAAGGGAGAGATCATAGTGCTACTGTGCACCATCCCTAGTCAAGGTAATTCTTAGATCTACCTATTTGCTGTTATTTGATTTTGATTGATCATGGAGAACAGCGGGTTGAAGGTAGGATTAGAGAAGTTTGATGGAAAGAAAAGTTTTACGATGTGGATGGTAAGGGTGGAGGATCTGCTGGTTCAGATGAGGCTGAATTCGATCTTGGAGGATAGGTCGGGAGAGATGACGAACAAGGAGTGGGTGTCCTTGGAGAAAAGGGCATATGACAGGATTAGAGCTTGTTTGGTGGATGAGATTTTGTATGGTGTGTTAGAAGAGAGAACACCCAAGAGATTATGGTCAAGATTATAGCAGTTGTACATGGGGAAGAACATATGCAATAAGTTGATGCTGAAGAAGCAACTGTACAGCCTTCAGATGCAGGAGGGTGAGGAGTTGTGAGGCATATTCAGTAGTTCGACTAGATGAGCATGGACTTGCTTAATATAGGGGTAGATTTAGAAGAGGAGGACAAGAGTCTTTTGTTGCTGTATTCGCTATCTAGGAGCTTTGATCCGTTGGTCATAACTTTATTGTATGGTAAGGAGACACTGGTGTACGAGAAGATCATATCAGTGCTCAGGTCCAATGAGCAGCAAAAATGGATGACGAAGAGGGAGGTCTTCCAAAAGAGTCTTGTGGTTTTAGAGAAGTATAGAAAAGGGAAGAAGAAGGGTGAACAGAGGAGTAGCAAGGAATCCAAGAGATGCTTCACGTGCGGAGAAGCAAGACACTTTAAGCGGAAGTGTCTGCTTCGAAAGAAGTACAAGGAAGGAGAAAGCTTGGATTCTATCAGTACAGTAACTGAAAGTAAAGATTTGGATGGAATCTTGGTGGTCTCAGAGGAGCCTGCAGGGTGCAATGTATTTGAGAGAATTTCGAATAGGTCTGTAGAGTGCAGAGGGTATGAAGGGACAGCGATGGTATTTGAGGTACAGCGGCAGGCCCATTAGTGCAGCATTGAGTAGTTGGCCTCGGGGGGCTCGAAGATAAAGTTGGCTTTTATGGCACTAGAAAAACTTCAGCTCTAGGTGGAGCATCGGGTAGAGGTGGCTTCACGGGTGGAGGAAGCTATGACACGGGTTCAGTGGGAGGACCTATATCCCAGCACTAGTGCCGGGGCTATACAGATCTAGGTGGAGAGGATTGTGTAGGGAGACTGGCATGGCTTTGAGGGGACAGTGTCAGCTGGAGCATCAGGATATGTGGTGAGTGTCGGTAAAGAAATGTTGCTTGATCTCCAAGAATGTCCAGGACAAGTGATGGAGCTGCCAAGTAGAAGGATACCTACAACTCCAAGGGTGGTGCAGAGGAACAAGCCAAGGACTTCAGTGGTAGAGGCAATCATCCCGAAGGCCTCAAAGGGAGCTCAACAACTGAAGAAGAATGCTTGGAGAAAAATGAGCACAAGGGGCTATCAGGACATGTAAGGATAGCAGAATCGTACAGGAGGATGTTGTCAGGTGTGCCAAGGCTTGGATGCACCAAGGTGGAGATTGTTGGTGGTGTGGTGCTCCCAAGCCTTGGAAGGCCATGGGCGGAGCCAGGATGAGGGCTCCGGGGAGGCTAGGACTGGTATGGTCCTAGTGCTAGGATAGGAGTTGTCCTAGGGTGGAGGCAGCATGTAGCTCTTCACGGGCTTGAGGTTCAGGTATTGAGGGCCTCAAGGGGCTTGGTTGGTGCTTCGAAGATCTGGGACATAAGGTAAAGCAAGGAAGCAAAGTCGGAGCTTGAAGGTTGCAGAAAAAGAATTTTCTTTAGGTTAGCCGACCCAGTCCAAAACTGGGTTGGCTAAGTCTCAAAGCACAGGCAAAATAAAGAACTGTGTGTTCGGGATTGCTGGCATGGTATAGGACTGGGCCGACTCAATTTCAGACTAATCCGACCCAGTAGAACTTAGTCGGCTTAGTGCTGAGACTAAGCCGGCTCAGTGTGTGGGCAAAGTTATGCGAGGGTCAGTTTTGAGCTAGGGTCTAGGTTGATGCTAGGGGTTTTAAGGCCTAGTTTAAGAGGTCTTAAGGGGGCTAATTCGTATTTGGGTTGGGTTAGCCTAGGAGAGTTTTTAAGCTGGGGTTTATTAGGATTCATGTAGGAACTCTAGGGTATATAAATCAAGATATTGTAATTTTTACAATAAGGTTAGAATACAATTGAACTTTTCTCCCTAACTCTCTTCTCTCTTCTATCTGGTTCCAATGTGAAAACCCTAGCTTCTCTCATCTTTCTTACATCTTCTTTAGTTTGCTAGATTAACACCCAGGTTCATGCAAGAGATCGAAGCTACGGCTGTGGCTCCGAGCAGCCGTAGGAACAACATGCTCAACAGAGATCTCTCTCCTCCCCCCTTGAAGTTCTTCTTTCCCAGTCGATCTCATAAGGATGCCTCCTAGAAAGGCTTCCACCTAGCGGTCAACCATCTCCATGGTCAGATCTCATCTAGATTTGTCCACCCCCATCTCATCCCCAGCATCTCAAGTTCCACCGATGATAATGGTAGATGCAGAGCAATTTAACCTACTAGTTCAACAGGTTAGGGGCCTCACTAAAGCAGTGTAGGCCATGCAGCAACAGCGACCTCCGGTGCCGGTCTGACTGGAGCAGGCTTCTCCAAAACCCTAGGACCTAATCTGGAGACGTCCGACTTGGTCGAGTTGGCCGATCACCTCTGAGAAAGGGAAGCAGAGGTTAGGGAGCTCCTGCTCTGACCTTGACTTTACCCTTGGAGGGACTCTACCCCCGTTTAGCCTAAAAAGTTTAGAGATCAATGACCGCAAAGATCTCCTAGATCGAAAGCTACGAGAAATGAATCGATGGATTGAGAAACTCCGCCATGCTTCTTTCTCTCACGGTAATGATATCTATACCGATCCTCCTTTCTCTCATTAAATCGTGCAGGAACTAATTCCGCCGAACTTCAAGCTCCCATAGTTTGAGAGCTACGATGAGACCACTGATCCGATCGACCATCTAGAAGCCTTTCGGATAATGATGCTGCTCCATAGTGTGTCCAATGCCAACCTATGCCGAGCTTTCCCCTCCATCCCGTCGAATTTTAAGAAATAATAATTTGAGAGCTACGATGGGATCGCTGATCCGATCGACCATCTGGACATTTTTTGGACAGTGATGCTGCTCTATAGTGTATCCAATGCCATCCTATGCCGAGCTTTCTCCTCTATCCTGAAAGAAGCAGTTAGGAACTGGTACTCGGCCCTTAAGCTAGGTACTATTTTTTTTTTGATCAAATAAGCCATCAATTCATGGCTCACTTCGTCAACAACCGACAACCTCGACGAGGCTCGGATTCCCTCATCCATATCAAGTAGAAGGTGTTGTAAATTGTGTCCCAAAGCCAATCATCAGCCTGATTGACGGTTGAGCTATTTTGTAATTATAATTGATTTATTAATTAATAAAAATATTTTGACATCTTTTTCACCATAAGTTTACATCTTCTAATGAACTCCATTATTGTGATAATGTCTTTAAGACTATTTAGTTTTGATAAAGAGAGGATTTATCAATTAGTCCTTAAATTTTTTCACGATCAAATGATAGGCTGTTAATTAGGACAACAGCATCTATCAAGCATAAGTCACTATATACCTTATAGGTTGGTTGTCCACTTAACCAAGGAGTGTGGAGACACTGGAATGGCATACAGGTGAGATGTATAGGTACATCGTCATTGAACGTGACCAACTTCAGAGTATTCTGCTATCAAAAATGTCTCTAATGGGATATAGGTATAAGTATCCCTTAGACCTGAGATCACCTCAGTGACTTACAAGCAACTTACTGTACTTTGGTACCGAACTAACTAAATTTCTAATTCAGCAATGAAAGGCTTCTGAGCACAGTCAAGTACTTGCGAAGTCAGAGTGTGATCAAGATAGAATTGGCCACTCCAAGAGTTGGAGAAGAATGTATCACAGTATTTCAATATAGCTAAACCTTGGCTAGGATAATCCATCAAATGGATTTGATATTTTGAAATACAATGTAGACAACCTAATCAGAGTTGATAGTTGAACTCTAAGGTATCATATGAGCATTAAATTTAAGGAGATTAATTATATGGAAACTATATCCGTATGGATTCTAAGGATGGTGTTCTACACCTTCGACCTATCCGACCTTTGGATATCATTGCTAGATGGTCACTTCGATTGGTATAGAAATTTATTTCTATGCTATCAGCTTAGGTTCGAATCTATGTGGTCACATACATTAGAGCTTATGATCTAATCAGATGTTTGATCAACGATTAAGAATCATTCTGGGATTAAACAATCAATACGATTGGTGTTTAACCTAGTGCACATATTGCAGGACGATCGATTAGCAATTAGATTACTAATTAGCTTTATTTGATTAAGCCAATAAGCTGAGATTAAGTCTAATTAAATATAATTTGATTAGATTTAGTTTGGGCTTGATTGGATCAAGTTCAATTGGTTTATTGGATAAGCCAAATGCAAGGAAGAACTAATCCTAGTCTTACTAAAACTCGGATTAACTCAATTTTCTACTTTGATTAGAAAATAAATTAAAATAAAATATAATTTAATCTAATTTAGTTAAGTTCTTAAATGGGTTAGGATCTTATTTAATTATGTTGGTTTAATCTTGATTTTATTTGGTTAAAAGATCTTGTTTGACCAAGTCAAAATAGGAGTCCTAGTGTGACTAGGACTCCCTATCACTTGCGCCACTTAATCCTCATGCCCCATGCCCTTTTGTTTCATTTTTTATATGAAAATTCTCCACTCCCATGGCTTCTCATGCCCTCTTTCTCTCCTCCTTTTCTCATAAGATAATTTGTTGGAAGACCAAGTCAAATGAGAAGTTAGTTTTGCTTAGGATTCTATGAGATAGAATCCTTGTTGACCAAAACACCATCACTTGAGTGCCACCCCCTCTTTTAATTAATTCTTCTCTTATTCCATGAAAATAATCTCTTTTTTTGTGTGCCCTTCCTTTCTGGTCCGTGCTAATAATTGTGGAGGAGGTGCCCAACTTGGGCGCCCCAACAACTTCCCATGTTTGGATATTCCTAGTCTAGAATTTTGATCTAACTTAGACTCTTCTTTTTCTCTATTTATTGGATGAATTTTATTCTAATTTTTTTATAAAATATAGATCTTTGGGAGAGGTTTGGGGTGTGCAAAAATCAGAGGAAGAGGATTCTTGAGCATGGGGGTTCCATAGGCACCAAACTAGCTATCTAGGTGAAAGAAAAGAGAAGAAGAAGAGGATCTTCTTCTAGGATTGTTTTATTTTCAATCTCTCCTCCCTTTTTTTTTGAGTTTTTCTAAGAGAGTCTCAGATCAACAAACTCTCATCTTCCTTCTCATATTTTGGAGAAACCAAATTTTAAAGAAGGGAGCATTGGATCGACCATCGAAGAAGGATCAGCACCGTACTAGCATGTTGTCCTGATTTCCTACATCAAACTTTAGATCAGAGATCGTACGCTCGTGTGAACGACTCCTAGAGGCCGGATGTATGTGCGGCTCATGACATCATCCTCATACCTAGATTAGCAAGTTAGAACGTCTAACTTACTCAGGTAATAGATATGATCTATAAAGTTCTCATCTGCATTTGATGTAGTATAGATCTAAGTTGATTTGATCAACCTTTTATTTTATTATTTGATTTTAATTTTTGATTTAATATCATATCTTGATCATGTAATAGATCTGAGATCTAGGTATTTACATATTTATTTAAATAAATATTTAATTTATTTAAATCTTTCACTGCATGATCTTGAAAAAGTTTCAAGATCCACTCGTGAAATCCTAGATCTGGTTCCCTCAATTGGTATCAGAGCAAAGTTGTTATTACATAATTTTTAAGCATGTTTAGATTATTTCTTAGATTAGATCTAATTTATAATTTAATTATTAAATCTAAAATTAAAAAAAATTAGATCTCATGAACTGTCATAAGGTTGTCCTGCTGTAAAATTTATCCCTTATAGTGAATAGGTTATCCTAATACGTGCTGATCTAAAATATTGATCATAAAATTTTAGATTAGATTTAAAAAATTTTATGATCTGATTAAAAATATTTTAGTCTTATTTGAATCTTCATAAATATATTAGATTTGATCTAAGAAGATTTATGATTGATTATTATTGAAACTATTTCAATTACATAAACCTGTTTAGATGAGATCTAAAGTAGATTCATGTTTATGTTACTTGCATATTGATTATGAATCAAACATGCAACTTGGTTTATAGAACCATGTTGTAAAAATATTTTATAAATATGAAAACTATTTTTAAAAAGTCAAATGCCAACCCTCAGCCCAAAACTTAATTAAGAATTAAGAAGTTGTTTGATTAGGTTCTAGGATTGTAAATTGAAGATCCTATGACATGAATCATAATACATTGGGTTAATGGGTTAGTGGAGATTAGGTCCATTAATTGGGTTAGACCTAGGATTAGATTAAAGAATGAATTTAGTTAGAGAATTGACTAAATCTAATCAGTTATTATCCTAGATTAGGTTAAGGATTCTCTAGATAAATTGTAATTATTGTAGTTGGTCAAGTCCATGTCTTTAATAAGACCCAAGATGGACTTGATTCTTGGCTACGCAGTCTAGCACGAACTGTTAGGTTGATCTAATTCAAACTAATTAAACCAGTTGGTATCTAGGGTAAACAAGATCAGTGATTTTTAATTGGCAGCCCGCTTACCTGACCATTTCTGATGGTATCTAAGGCAAGCCTGGCAGACCCTTCCAATTAAACTTACCTAGCCTCTTGGTGAGATTATGTTTTGATTAGATTGCTTAACTATTCGAGCTGACCCATGTCAGCTAGGTAAATCAGTTTGACTGATTTAGGTGCTCCTAGACCAGCCTATTAATGGTCTTTCTTAAGCTGACTTGGTGAAGTTAGTGAGAGGATCATGACAAGCTGGTTAATCTGACCTACTCACTTCTATAAATTAAATCCTCTAAAATTATTAGATCCCTAAAATGAAATAGTTATGTGATAACTGGATCATAGCCTCTCATTAAAGTGGATGATAATGGGTCCATCAATTGGATAATCATTGGAGGTCCAATGGCCTGGTGCTTATCGATTGATGGAATTATCATTCACTATATGATCTCTTGGATACATCTTTCTAAATGGTGGTCAGGTGGGCCAACGAAAGTTGGGCCTGATCATTCATTGGTTGGATGGGCCAGGTATGATCATGTTAATGGTTGGACCAAACTAGACCCTTTTCTAAGAAGGCCAAAGCCAATTGATCAGGGCCTGGGGCAAAATTTAATTACTAAAAATTATTTGAAAAAATAATTGATTATGAACCTATCCTTAGATGTACATGGGTGGGCCAACCAAAGTTGGACTCGGTACAGTCTATGCGGATCTAGTACCCACTAAGAAATTAGGATAATTCCTTGAATTATCGATAGAGGCTACCAATTTGATTAAAATAGTGGGAGAAACCTTTTGATCAAAGTCTAAATCTTTAGATTTAATGAATCAATTACTAATTAGGTTTTATTTTCTCTTTATATAGATATGGCCATTTTTCTATCACTCCGATCATTATTGAACAATGATAAGTTGGTGGGATTCAACTTCGATAGCTGGGACCAAAAGTTGAAGATTGTCCTGGAGCATGAATGGATCCTATATGTACTGACGGATCCTACACTTGAGAAGCTAACTGCCAATGCACATGGAATAGTTAGAGACACTTATCAAAAGTGGCTCTATGATCGAACCATGGTTCGCTGCATTATACTAGCTGTGATGAGTGACGAGTTCAGTCGTAGATTTGAGATAGCTCAGCCAAATGAAATGCTCTAAGTGTTGGAGGATTCTTTTGGCACATCCGCTGATGTTGAGAGGCAGAAGATTAGTTGCGCCATCTTCAATGCCAGAATGCGGAACGAAGCCTCTATCATTGATCATGTATTGTATATGATCGAGTTGATAGAGCGCTTGAGCAAACTCAGCTTTTTCTTGCATTAACAACTTGGGAAAGATGCAATACTAAACTCACTGCCAAAGTCCTATCTTCCTTTCCTTACTCATTATAGAATGACAAAGCCTGAAGTAAACTACCATGGCTTACTGGGGTTACTTTAGAACTTTGAGAAGGATCACTAGCTCCAAAAAGAGTCGGTGAACTTAGTGGAAGGTTTGTCTTCTGGTTCTCGACCCTTTAGGAATGGAAAGAAGAACAAAAAGAAGAAAACAAAGAAGGTGCAAGTTCAGGTTGGGACATTAGTGTAGGGCTAAACCAGAAAAATCAAGCCCAATAAGAGTTAAGCTGAATGCTTCTTTTGCAAAAAGTAGGGGCACTGGAAGAGGAACTAACCTCAGTACATTGCCTCCCTAGACCCGAACAGATAGAGAAAGAAGCAAGTTGTTCGTGGGCAAGGTATTTATATGATAACTCCTTGCAATTTCTTTATTTATGATATTATTGATTGGGTATTGGATATCGATAGCCCTTACCATATTTGCAATTCATTGCAGGGGTTGCAGGTCAGTAGAAGATTCGAGCAAGGTGAGAGATTCCTAAATGTTGGAGATGGAAGATCAGTTCTAGCTTTAGAAATTTTGAAACTTATATCTTAATCTCATACCATTGTTCTTAGTGATTGTCATTTCTGTCCTAGTTTCCTTTTAAATGTCATTTCTGTAGGCCTTTTGGTAATGAATAATTATGAAATTTCAATAAAAAAATAAATTTGTAATGTCATTATGAGTGGTGTTACTGCTTTTTGTGGATAATTGAACAATGGCATATATATGTTATCACAACCTATTAATATAGTCTATTCTACTGGCAAGCAACCTAGATTGGATAGTATATTATTTATCTACTTATGGTGCTGTAGGCTAGGTTATATAAACAAGAATAGGATAAACAGATTGACTCAAGAGAAAATCCTCGAAGTCAATGATTATGAATCACTTCCAACCTTTGAGTCCTATTTTCTTGGTAAAATGACCGAGTCACCTTTTACTGAAAAAGATGAGAGAGCCAATGACCTCTTAGGTCTAGTACATACTGATGTATGTGAATCAATAAGCATAAGTGTCAGAGATGGATATGTCTACTTCATCACTTTCATAGATGATCTATGTAGATATGGATATATCTATTTGATGAAACATAAGTCGGATTCTTTTGAAATGTTCAAATGATTTCGAAGGAAAGTAGAAAAACAAACTTGAAAGAGTATTAAAACTCTTCGATCTAACCAAGGAGGAGAATACCTTTCTGGTGAGTTTCTCACATATCTAGGAGAGAATGAAATTCTCTTCCAATGAACTCCTCCTGGAACACCACAGTATAATGGTGTGTCTGAAAAGAGGAATCGGACTTTGTTAGATATGGCCTGATCCATGATGGGATTTGCCAGCTTGCTGATATCCTTCTAGGCATATGCACTCAAATCAGCTTGTTATCTATGAAATAGGATTCCAAGTTAGTCTGTAGTTAAAACCCCATATGAGATATGGATAGGGTGTAAACCAGCACTTTCACACCTTAGGATTTAGGGGTATCCGGCTTATGTCAAATGGTTAGTTATAGACAAAGATGGATCTAGGTCTGATAAGTGTACATTCATAGGATATCCAAAAGAGATCAAAGGATACTATTTCTACGATGCTGATGAACAAAAGGTGTTTATCAGCCTTAGGGCAACCTTTTTGGAAAAGGAGTTTCTTGGTGATAGAACTGTTGCCTCTAAGGTTGAACTTGATGAAGTTCAATAGGTAGAAAGTCCATCATAGAATATTGAACCTAAGTCAGATTTGATCAGATCAGATTCGAAGCCTAGTGAACCCACAACATTAAGGTGATCCAGTAGAGTATCGCGCCATCCAGACAGATACTATGGATTCTTGGTCCAGGATGGTGACCCCATCGAACTAGATGAGAACGATGAGGACCCGATTACTTATA
Organism: Cocos nucifera; assembly: GCA_006176705.1. Classification (NCBI taxonomy): domain Eukaryota; kingdom Viridiplantae; phylum Streptophyta; class Magnoliopsida; order Arecales; family Arecaceae; genus Cocos; species Cocos nucifera. Next base: position 24,292 of record QRFJ01007345.1, on the reverse strand, counting down.
TGGATGCGATGTAGAGATCCAACTCTAAGAAATGGCTACAAGCCATGAGATCCAAAATGGATTTCATGAAGGTCAATGATGTATGGACATTAGTTGACCGACCAAAGAGGTTAAGCCCATTGGGTGTAAATGGGTCTTCAAAAGAAAGAGGGGTGCAGACGAAAAGATGGAGACCTATAAAGCCCATCTGATTGCTATTGGATATCGTCAACATTATGGTATTGATTATAACAAGAGGTTCTCTCTTATGGGAATTCTCAAGTCCATTCAGATCATGCTTGCCATTGCTACCCATTTGGACAATGACGTCTAACAGATGGATGTGAAGACAGCTTTCCTAAATGAAGAGCTGATTGAAGAGATGTATATAATACAATCTGAAAGGTTCACATCCATAGATGAGTCCAAGGTGTGCAAGTTTCAAAGATTCATTTATGGATTGAAGCAGGCATCTCGGAGTTGGAACATGCATTTTGATAAAGTGATCAAAATGTATGGCTTCGTTAAGAATGGAGAAGAACCCTACATTTATAAATGGGCAAATGGTCCAGCAGTGGTATTCCTTATTTTGTATGTGGATGACATTCTCTTAATCGGAAATGATATTCCTATACTATAAGAAATAAAAGTCTAGTTGTCATCACGGTTCTTCATGAAGGACTTGGGTGAAACATCCTACATCCTAGGGATGAAGATCTATAGGGGTAGATCTAAAAGGATGCTTGGTACATTCCAGTCCACGTACATAGAAATTGTGTTGAAGAGGTTCAGCATGGAGAATTCCAAAAAGGGCTATCTCCCGATCGGCCAAAAAAATTTTTTTTCTAAGAAGGATTATCCGACAACTCCTGAAGAGAGAGAGCGTATGAGTAGAATCCCATATGCTTCGACGGTGGGGTCTATTTGTATGCAATGACATGTACGAGACCAGACGTGGCATACTCATTAGGAGTGGTGAGTAGATAGTATTCTGACCCTAGAGAAAATTACAAGAAGGTGGTTAAAACCATCTTTAAGTATTTGAGAAATACTAAGGACTAATGGTTGGTTTATGGTGTGTCAGATCTGATGCTTGTGGGTTTTATGGACTCCAGCTTTTAATCTGACCATGATGATAGTAAAAGTATGTCAAGGTATATCTTTACTCTAAATGGTGGAGCCATCTGTTGGAAAAATTTCAAGTAGTATATAGTGGCTGACTCTGTTTGTGAAGCAGAGTACATGGCAGCATCAGATGCAGCAAAGAAAGCTGTGTGGATGAGGAAGTTCATCATCAAGCTCGTAGAAGCATCCTCCATTGATGGTTTAGTCCTACTCTACTGTGACAGCACTGGCCCCATAGCTCAAGCAAAGAAATCGAAGGCACATTAGCGGACAAAGCGCATTCTGCACTGCTTTCATTTGGTCTGTGAGATCATGGATCGTGGTAACATCGATCCTCATAAGATCGATGGAAAAGAGAACCTAGCCGACCCCTTCGCTAAAGCCCTAGCAATTAAGAAGTTTGACAACCATAAGTTGAAGATGGGTATTAAATACTGTGCCGAATGGCTTTAGGATAAGTGGGAGTTGTTGGAAATTATGTCCTAAAGCCAATCATCAGCTTGATTGATGGTTGAGCTATTTTATAATTATAATTAATTTATTAATTAATAAAAATATTTTGGCATCATTTTCATCATAAATTTACATCTTCTAATAAACTTCATTATTTGATGAAGTCGTTAGGATTGTTTAGTTTCGATAAAGAGAGAATTTATCGATTAGTTCTTAAATTTCTTTCCAACCAAAAGATAGACTGTTAATTAGGACAATAGCGTCTATCGAGCATAAGTCACTATATGCCATATAGTTTGGTTGTCCACTTAACCAAGGAGTGTGGAGACACTAGTATGACATACAGACGAGATGTATGGGCACATCATCATTGAACGTGACCAACTCCAGAGCATTCTGCTGTCGAGAATGTCTCTGATGGGATATAGGTATAAGTATCCCTTAGACCTGAGATCACCTTAGTGACTTGCAAGCAACTCACTGTGCTTTAGTACTAGACTAACTGAATTTCTAATTCAACAATGAAAGTCTTTTGGGCATAGTCAAGTACTTACAAATTCAGAGTATGATCAAGATGGAATTGACCACTCCAAGAGTTGGAGAAAAATGTATCACTATATTTCAATATAGCAAAATCTTGGCCAGGATAATCCATCAGATGAATTTAATATTTTGAAATACAATGTGGACAACTTGATCAGAGTTGACAGTTAAACTCTGAGGTGTCCTACGAGCATTGTAGTCAAGGGGATGAATTATATGAAAACTATATCCGCATGGGTTCTAAAGATTGTGTTTTACACCTTTGACCTATCCGACCGTTGGATATCATTGTTGGATGGTCACCTCGATTGGTATAGAAATTCATTCCTATGCTATCGACTTAGGTTTGAACCTATAAGGTCACACACATTAGAGCTTACGATCTAATCGGATGGTTGATCAATGATTAAAAATTATTCTAGGATTAAACAATCAATACGATTGGTGTTTAACCTAGTGAAAGTATTGCAGGAGGATCGATTAGTAATTGAATTACTAATTGGTTTAATTTGATTAAACCAATAGGATGAGATTAAGTATAATTAAATATGATTTACTTAGATTTAGTTTGGGCTTGATTGGATCAAGTTCAATTGGTTTATTGGATAAGCCAAGTGCAAGGAAGAACTAGTCCTAGTCTAACTAGAACTCGGTTTAACCCAATTTTCTAATTTGATTAGAAAATAAATTAGAATTTAATCTAATTTAATTAACTTCTTAAATGGGTTAGGGTCTTGTTTAATTAGGTTGGTTTAATCTTGATTTTATTTGGTTAAAAGATCTTGTTTGACCAAGTCAAAATAGGAGTCCTAGTGTGACTAGGACTCCCTATCACTTACGCCACTTAATCCTCACGCCCCATGCCCTTTTTGTTTTGTTTCTTATGTGAAAATTCTCCACTTCCATGGCTCCTCATGCCCTCTTTCTCTCCTCCTTTTCTCATAAGATATTTTGTTGGAAGACCAAGTCAAAAGAGGAGTTAGTTTTGCTTAGGATTCTATGAGATAGAATCCTTGTTGACCTAAACAGCTTCCCTTGAGTGCTGCCCCCTCTTTTAATTAATTCTTCTTTTATTCCATTAAAATAATCTCCTTTTTTGTGCACCCTCCCTTGCTGGTCTACACCAATAATTGTGGAGGAGGTGTCCAAGAGTTGGGTGCCCTAACAACTTCCCATGTTTGGATATTCCTAGTCTAGGATTTTGATCTAACTTAGACTCTTCTTTTTCTATATTTATTGGATGAATTTTGTTTTGATTTTTTTGTGGTATACAGAGCTTTGCAAGAGGTTTGGGGTGTGAAAAAATTAGAGGAAGTGGGTCCTTAGGCATGGGGGTTCCATAAGCACCAAGCTAGGTGTCTAGGTGAGAGAAAAGAGAAGAAAAAGAGGGTCTTCTTCTAGGGCTATTTTATTTTCAATCTCTCCTCTCCTTTTTTGAGTTTTTCTGAGAGAGTCTTAGATCAGTAAACTCTCATATTCCTTCTCATATTTTGGAGAGTCCAAATTTTCAAGAAGGCAGCATCGGATTGACCGTCGAAGAAGGATCAGCATAGTACTAGCATGCTGTGTTGATTTCCTGCATTGGACTTCAGATCAAAGATCATAGGCTCGTATGGACGACTCCTAGAAGCCGGATGCATGTGTAGCTCATGACATCATCCTTAAGCCTGGATCAACAAGTTAAAATATCTAACTTGCTCAGGTAATAGATATAATCTATAAACTTCATACCTACATTTGATGTAGTGTAGATCTAGGTTGATTTGATCAACCTTTTACTTTCTTATTTCATTTTAATTTTTGATTTAATATCATGCCTTAATCATGTAATAGATCTAAGATCTAGATGTTTACATGTTTGTTTAAATAAATATTTAATTTATTTAGGTCTTTCGTTGCATGATCTTGAAAAAGTTTTAAGATCCACCCATGAAATCCTAGATCTGGTTCTTTCAGAAGGAAGGAGAGTCCATTCGAGCCTATGTCAATTGCTTCAATGCTGCTACTCTAGAGGTTCAAAACTTGGACCTATCCAATGCAATGGCTGCACTAAAAGATGGCCTCCAAAAGAATAATCTACTATTCTTCCTGGAGAAGAAGTACTCCAGAAATTTTGCTGATATGCTGACCTGGGCTGATGGTTACGCCCTAGTGGAAGAGACCTTCAAGGTGAAAGATGAAGAAGCCATGAGAGAGCGATAGGCAGGTGATTCAAGCAAGCTCACAGTTGAAGAAAAGCTGAGTGAAGCTCGGCAACACTCTAGAACTCCTCTTGAGCATAGACAAGCTCGAACTCCTCCTCGAGCTCATTGTCAAAGAAGCCCTGATCAAAGGGCATGGCTGAACCCTCCCCCTAGAAGGTTCCACACCTATGCTCCCCTCAATGCTCTGAAGACTCAATTTTTTATGGAGATTAAGGAGCAACTGTCGAGGTCGAAAAAGATGCGATCTCATCCTACTAAGTAAAATCCAAATAAGTACTGCCTTTACCATCGTTACCATAATCACGATACTGAGGAATGTATCCATCTCTAAGACGAGATCGAGGAGCTCATCAGATGAGATAGGCTTGGTCGATTCCTATGATGTCGGCCTGAAGTAAGAAAAGATTGGTCAAGGACGCTATCCCAACCTGAACCATCAATGAGATAAGAGCAGTAAGGAGATCGACCACCCCTCGACATCATTAAGACCATTTTTGGGGGGCTTTGATGGTGAGAGGTTGGCAGATCAATAGGGAAAGCGAAGAAGTGGAGGACTAAAAAATCAATAACTTTCACTGATGAAGATGCTCAAGGAGTTCAGTTTTCATATAACGATGCGGTTGTAATCTCTTTAAACATTGCCGATTATGATGTATGTCATATTTTGATAGATAATGAAAGCTCTGCGGATATCTTATTTTATGATGCTTTCTCTAAAATATCTATACCTAATAACCATCTGGGACCTATGAGTTTCCCATTGGTGGGTTTCACTGGCGATGTTGTGCTAGTTGAGAGAATAATAACATTAACTGTGGCCACAGGATAATACCCTAAATAGGCTAGAGCATAGGTCAACTTTTTGTTAGTAAAAGCTCCCTCTGCTTATAACGCAATTCTCGACCGACCTGGTCTGAATGCACTTCAAGCAATGGTATCCACTCATTACCTAAAGATGAAGTTTCCAACAGGTCAAGGGATTGGGAAGGTCAGAGGAAATCAAGCTCTGGCAAGGCGTTGCTACTCCATCGCCCTGCAAAAAAGTAGCCAACCCGGCCTTTGCCCAATCGACGGGCTAGATGTTCGTGACGACCTTACTGAGGAGTGGGGCAAACCCATGGAGGACCTGGTAGCTATCTCTCTAGATGATGGGAACACAAAACACATGGTGCAAATCGGCTCTAGCTTGGATAGAGAAGTTCAAAAGGAGCTTATTGCTTTCTTGCAGAAGAATGCCGGTGCCTTTACCTGGGTCTCCACAGACATACCAGGAATTGACACCAAGGTCATGGAGCATCAACTGGCTGTTGATCCCAAATGCAGATCAGTGAAAGAAAAGTTCGAAGCCATGCACCAAAAAGATAGAAGGCGATCGCAGATCAAGTGGACAAACTTCTTGAAGCTGGGTTCATTCGGGAAGTCAACTTTCCAAGTTGGGTCTCCAATGTGGTCCTAGTCAAGAAGGTCAATGGCAAATGTAGAATGTCCATAGACTTCAAAAAGCTGAACAAGGCTTATCCAAGAGATAGTTACCCCCTGCACATAATTGATCAACTGGTGGATGCAACTTCGGGCCATGAGCTTCTTACCTTCATGGATGCCTTCTCTGGCTACAATCAAATCTAGATGGCACCAGAGGATGAGAAGAAAACTGCTTTTATTACTGACCATGATCTTTATTATTATAGGGTCATGCCCTTCGGGCTCAAAAATTCAGGCACGATATATCAGCATTTGGTCAATAAGATTTTTAGAGAGCAAATCGACCGCAACATGGAGGTTTATGTAGATGACATACTTATCAAGAGTCGAACTTCGATCAGTCACATAGTTAATCTTGAAGAGAACTTCAATGCTCTTTGAAGATATAAGATCAAGTTGAATCCGACTAAGTGCACCTTCGGAGTAACCTCAAAAAAATTGTTGGGGTTCATGATCTCGAGATGGAAATTCGAGGCCAATCCAGAGAAGATCCGAGCCATCTAGAAAATGACTGTCCCAAAATCAATAAGAAAAGTTCAGTGCCTAACCGAAAAAGTGGTGCATTTGAATCTCTTTGTCTCAAAGTTGGCTGAGCGGTGCATGCCTTTATTCCAGGCCCTCAAACAACTGAAGAACTTTTGCTTGACTATGAAATGCCAGCAAGCATTCAAAAAACTCAAAAGCTACCTCGGCTCGCCTCCTCTACTGGCTAAGCCTAAACTTGGAGAAGGATTATTTCTATATTTGGCAGTCTCCCCAACAGTCCTCATGGCAGTTTTAGTCAAAGAAGAGGTGAAAATGCAATGGCCGGTCTACTATATAAGTTGAGTCCTAAGGGATGTAGAGACCAGGTACACTAAATTGAAAAAATTAACTTATACTCTTCTGATTGCAACCAAGAGACTTTGGCCCTACTTTCAGGGGCACACAATAATACTCCTCACTGATCAGCCAATTAAGGCAGTTCTTCATCGAACAGATGCCTTTGGGAGAATCACAAAGTGGGAAATTGAGCTCATAGAGTTGGACATCAACTATCACCTCGGTCGTTGATCAAAGCTCAGGTATTGGTCAATTTTATAGTTGAATGCATGATCTCAGATGATGCCGAACTTGAGAAGAATGAGGCCAGCATTCCATGGCTACAACTAAGCTTTCTCGAAAAAAGAGCAGATCTTCTCGAAGGTTTCTGGGATCTGTATGTAGATGGCTCTTCCAATGCTTTCGGTGCAGGAGCTGGACTGATCTTAGTCAACTCGGAATGGGTTATTACTGAGTATGCACCACATTTTAAGTTTCTTACAATAAACAATAGAGTAGAATATGAAGCTCTGATAATAGAACTGAAGATAACAAAAGAGCTAGAAGTGGATTGCTCTGAGCTTATAGTGATTTACAGTTGATAGTGAGACAAGTCAGCAGGGATTACGAGTCTCTAAAGGAAAATATGAGATGATACCTTAAGAAAGTGAAGAGCATGACCCTAGCATTCAATAGTTTCAATATCTAGCAAATCCCAAGGATGAAAAATGCCAAAGCCGACCTTCTATCCAAATTGACCACACTTGCCCCCAATGAACTTCCGAAGGAAGTATACTTTGAAGTACTGAAACGCCCCAATTTGGAAGAGCTAGTGACTGCCATGCAGATTGACCATAAGCCCTGCTGGATTGATCCATTGACTGCTTATCTCAGAGGTGGAACTCTCCCTCATGACCTAAAGGAAGCTTAGAAGTTGAGGAACCAGGTCTCCCGATATGTACTTTATGAAGATAAATTGTATAAGAGATCATATTCTTTGCCGCTTTTAAGATGTCTTTAATCTTCCGAGGTTGATTTTGCATTATGGAAGGTGCATGAAGGAATCTATGGAAACCATCTAGGTGCCAGATCTTTATCTCACAAGCTGCTTCGGCAAGATTATTATTAGCCGACTATGCACCATGATTGTATTAAATATGTTAGAAAGTGCGACCGCTGTCAAAGGAATGCAAATATACAAAGACAACCGACCTCTAAACTTATCCCACTAAGCACCCCTTGGCCATTTGCATAATGGGGAATGGATATACTTCACCCGTTCTCGACAGCACTTAGACAATGAAAGTTTCTCTTGGTTGCGATCGACTACTAAACCAAATGAATTGAGGTCGAATCCCTGGCAAAGATTATTGAAGCCAAAGTGCAAGACTTCATCTGGAAGTCGATTATTTATAGATTTGGCTAGCCCCAAACCCTCATTACAGACAATGGGTGATAATTTGCTGAATTCTATGAAGGTTTGAATATCTCCCACAACTTCACATCAGTAGCTCATCCGCAAGCGAACGGTGAAGCCAAGGTAACAAACAAAAATTTATTACAAGATATTAAGGCAAGACTTGAAAATGCAACGGAGACTTGGGTGGATGAGCTTTACCATGTCCTATAGGCATACTGAACTATCCAAAAGCTGCCAACTAGAGAAATGCCAATCGCTCTGACTTTTAGAATGAAAGCAATCATCTCGATAGAGCTCAAGCTATCGTTGGTACAGGTTGTAGCCTTTAGTGAGCAATGCAATTCACAGGACCTCAAAGCAAATCTTGATCTGCTGGAGAAAAAATGAGAAGAAGCCCAAGTTCAGATGGTTGCTTATAGATGAAGATGGCCCACTACTATAACTCTAGAGTTAAAGGCAAAATATTCAAAGTGGAAGACTTGGTACTTCGATAAGCAGCCATTTCACAACCTCAAAACCAAGAAAAGCTTTCCCCAAACTGGGATGGTCCTTATGATATCAAAGAGGTCATCCAGCCTAGAACTTATTACTTGAACGAGCTCGGAGGCACCGATCTTCCACGTCCATGGAACTCGTAGAATTTATACATGTACTATCAATAATCTCATTTCAATAAAATCTCTCTATTTTAATATCTTCAATCTTGGTGCAAAACTTTGATGACATGAGATAGCCTCTCAAACTTTGTTGTTAAATGAAGTTAGCTCCGTTAGGAATAGGAGGGGAACCTCGTCCTAATATTAAGCTAAAGTGAAGACCTCAGTTACTTAAGCCAGGATGCGGAAAGAGGTCCTTTCAACGGTCCTTTTGTGCTCCTATAGCTCTGTTAGGAATAGGAGGAGAACCTCATCCTAACATTGAGCTAAAACAAAGACCTCAATTACTTAAGTCGGGATGTAGGGAGAGACCCTTTCAACGATCCTTTTGTGCCTCTATAGTCCTATTAAGAATTGGAGGGAAACCTCATCCTAACATTGAGCTAAAGCGAAGACCTCGGTTACTTAAATCAGAATGCAGGAAGAGGCCCCCTCAATGGCCCTTTTGCATCCCTATAGTCTTGTTAGGAATAGGAGGGAAACCTCATCCTAACATTGAGCTAAAGCAAAGATCTTGGTAACTTAAATAAGGATGTGGGAAGAGGCCCCCTCAATGGCCCTTTTATGCTCCTATAGCCCTATTAGAAACATGAGGAGGACCTCATCCTAACATGACCAAAGTTGAAGGCCTTGCTATCCTAAGCGAAGTAAAAAAGGGAGGAAGGGGGGCCCATCTAGTGGTCCCAAATGAAACCCCAATCTAAAGCAAAGGGAAGAAAGAAATCCTATCACTGATCCTTACACGTATTTCTCCATAATTACTCGATCGTATGAGGCGCAAGAAGAAAAATTGCTCCTGGATCTGCAAAAAAAAATCTCGGATAGGCATCCACAACAACCACCTTATTACAAGACAACATAAAGAAAAATAAAGTGAAGAAAGTAAAGCCACGAGCAAGCTTTGAATTTATGCGAAATAAAAATAATAAAAAAAGTACCATTTTATTACAAAAATAAGTTCATTACAAGCAAAACATAGATCGACAAGATCGATTATACTAAAAATAAAAGAAAGAAAGAAAGAGAAAGGCCATCAAAATCCTAAGAAGGAACGGACTCCTCAAACTTTGGACTAGTGGCCATTACCAAAGACTCCTTTAGATGATGGACCTCCTACTTGAGCTCCCTTCGCCTCATCATGTTATCACGAAACATCCTATTGGCTCAGTGGTAGTTCTCCTTTGACTCTTGCAGCCTCCTTCTCAAAACCTCAGACTTGGCTTTTGCATCTTTGATAGCTTGATACTCACAAGTTAGCTCGAGCTTCAGCCGTTACACCTCAGCCTCTTCCGCACTGACCGACTCCAAGAGCTCACCAACGGTCCTCTTCAAGGAGGCGATCTCGTCAGCCTCCAGGCTTGCACCAGCTCAGAAGCCATCATCAAGTCACCATTGGAGCCAGGCTACTTTATCATTGGAGGCATGAAGCTTTTGTTCTTGCTTACATATCCGATCACTCCAGACCAATCGGTAAGTCTCATATGTGAGCTCGGCATCATGCAGCTGCTTTTGAAGTATGGAGAATCTCATCGATCAGTCCCACTCGAATCACGCCTTGTCGGAGGACCACGGCGAGCTCCCCTCTAGAAGTTGAATCTTCTCCTTCGCTGTCTTGAGTTAAGTCTCAAGGGAGCCGATCTTTGTGGTCAGTGCCTAAGATTTGTCGCTTGCATTCTTCCAGAGATCGGCCAGCTCCCTCTCGAAGCTCTCCTTCTGAATGCTAAAACTCATGGAGTCCTTCATGTGCAAGTTTTAGAGGTGGGTGACCACTTTGGTCATCTACGAAGCATTCTTCCACGAAGCTTGAAGGTCGTCCTCCATCTTCTTCAACTTCTTTAGATGATGGACTTCCTTCCTCAGGCTTTTTATTAAAGGTTTTAGGAGAACCCCCTGAGGCAGTGGATCGGCATTGATGGGAGACTGTATTCAAAGTATAAAAAACACTTAAAGGTATAGACAAAAAAAAAGTCACTTTCATTTAATCAAAAATTTTGAGTACAAAGTAAAAAAAAGAAAAATGTACAACTACTCGAGGATTTCAACCTCGAAAGGGATGGTGGTAGACGAAGCCAAAGCACTCTCGACTGCCTCTGATTTTTGAACTGACTTAGGCACCTCCATGGTAGGCTCGGACGGACCAAAAGCAGGCTCGATGGAGGAAGGATCGACTGCAGCATCGGATGATCCCGCTTCTTCGTCGTCCTACTCCTCCAAAAATTCAAGGTCGAGCTCAGAAAAACCTTCAGGCCACCCTACCTTCGTAGAGCTTGAAGTCCTTGATGAATGCCTGCTGGCTGAATTTGACATTCAGATTTCTCATTTCGAAAGAGGCCTTGAACTCTTCCATGGCCCGAGTCATCACCTCCGAGATCAACTTCGCCACTCGGGCTTCTAGTTTAGTGACTTTAATCTCGACTTCCTTCTTCCTATCCTCCTCCAAAGCCAGTGTAGCCTTAAGTCTATCTAAGATGAACTCCTCTTTCTAAATTACACCCTAGAGACTCTCGATTTCCACCGCCTTCTCCTCTGTAAGGCATTCAGCCTTGGTGGCCTTTTTCTGATGATGATCAACCTCAGTTCAAAGATCCTCCTGGACCTTCCATGCTTTTGCCTCCTGGTGGCATGCCCTCTTGATAAGGGTGAGCATGTGGTGACCTGATTGCAATAGATAGTTGATGTTAAAAAAAAAGAGGAAGAGAAGAAAAGAGCAGAAGAAGACAGAAAAAGTTAAGCAACAGAGTGGTCATCTTGAGGATGGTCCCAAGAGAACCCCAAGTGAGCTGCTAGGGGTCAAGGTTGGCCATGCTGTCCACCACCTCCAGCATGGCAAATTTGTTGGTTAAATCTCAGATGATCTCTGGGTCATTGAAAGGGTCATAATTCACCACGGTCAATGCTTGGCTCACCAGGATGAGCCTTACGGAGCGTGTTTGCAACAGCTTTCTTTTTCTTCTTTCCTTCCCGCATCTCTCCCTCAATAGGAAGCTTCAAAGCTTGATCTCTATTGGAAGGGCCCGAGGGTACAGGAGGCATGAAACCCATACCAACAATGCTGACCTCAGCGGTTGGGGCAACCTCGGCACTGGCGGCAACCTTGGAAGCAGCGGCAGTAGTGGTAGGGGCTGCGAAGCTTGGAGCGCCAACCTTCATCCTCTTCGAGCTACCACCTGGCACTTTTTTTTTTCTCTTCTGGGCGTAAAGCCCTTTGGTGAGCATTTTGATAGCTTCAGTATCCATTTCTACAATAGAAAAGAAATCATGATCAGTGATAGTACATATATGTCAAACTACATGATGAATTTGAAAAGTAGAAAAATACACCAACAGGATCAAGGAGACTCAAATCCAGTTGGACAAGGTCTGTTCTTTCAGAAGATCGGAAAGAAGAGGAGCTCAAAATGTTTTATGCTTATTGGAGGAATCGAGGTCGGCTCTGTCTAAGCTAGGAGCTTGGTGAACCGACTCCATATGTGACCCTAAGGAGCGAGATCAAATAGCAAGGTTGGACAGTGCATGAAAAAAATTTTTTCCTTCCAATTGTGAATAGAAGAAGGGGCACCTTTCAATAACCCCTTCTTGCCAAACTAGGAAGAGAAGTACCACCAGTCCTTTGCAGAAGGATGGCATTTGAAGGTGTAGAACTTTTAGAATAACGAGACAGTCGATCGAACTTCGGCCAGATAGCAGAAGGAAATGAAGCCTATGACAGAATGAAAGGAGTTCGGTATGATGGATGCGAAGGAGATGTTCAAAAATCAAATGAGGATAACTACAAAGGGGGTAGTGGAAGTCGAAGCCCAGCATGCAAGGTCTCTAAATACAAACTAAATCGATCATTTGGAGGAGAATTGACTCGGCCATCTGAACTAGGAAGTTCGAGGTTATATTTCGGGGGGATTCCATTTTGAATTCGAATTAGAGAAAGATCATCCAGAGTAAGAATGGATGGGATGGTGTCTGGAATGAAAGACAAGTGAGACATGTTCCTAGGTTTGACCACGATCAGGGGTGCAGGGTCTAGGAAGGTCGGTCCAGGTGAGCCCCAATAATCGATGGAGTGGGACGTTTTGGAAGATATTTAGATTGAAATAAGAGCCTAGAAAAACCCATGAAAAATAAGAAAAAATATAGGATAAATATTGCTACAAAGATATCAGAGGAATAAGAAGCTAAAAAATGATGAATACCCAAAGAAATAATTGGAAAACTGATCTAAGCTATTTGGAGAGGAGAAAAAGATGGTGGATGCGGTGAGAACCAGTCGAAAGGACATTCGAAACCCAAGAAGATGGGGGAGGAATCTAAAACCATTGGGTGGAAGAAGAACGGGGACTAGAGAAAGAAGAAGACTCGGGCAAGAATGACTTCTGGATGAGAGGAGAAGGCCTTAAATAGTTAGAGCCAACCTGAGGCAGTTATGATTGTAGATCGACTTCGGTCGATCAGCATGCACTCCATGTCCCACTCATCATGATCGAGAAGTGTTGACAGACGAAGTCTTTATGGCACCATACCTGGGGTGAAGTTTCGATGGAAAATACGAAGGGCTATCTTTTCAAACTCATTTCAGATTTAAAAAGCTTCGATGCCAGCATGGTAAATGCCAAAACATCTCGTCCTGACGGGCGCAAGAAGCCAAAGAAAACTTCAGCAGTCACATCTGCACCTCCTTCCTTCGAATTTTGAACTCGAGAGTGGGGAGACTATTGTTGGGGGAGAACCCGCTCCTGTCGAAGTTTGGTCGCATATCTAATTGCTGAATAATCCCATCTGATAGCGACGACCAAGATTGACCCTCGATCGAATATGCATGATCCCTCCAGACCTCATCCGAATGAGCTTGAATGGTGGGGGTGGTCGAGCTCCTCCACCCTAGGCAGCCGACCTTCCCCAATCGTAGGTCTTCTGAACTTTTTCTTCAGCTGGACTCCTCCATCAGTCAGACTTCTTTCAGAATTCATTCTGAAATAGACTTTTTCATCAGTCGAACTTCATTTGAATCCATCCAGCAGACCTCCTTTTGGATTCCTCTAGCAGACTTTCTTTAGGATTTCTCAAGCAGACTTCTGAACAGTTTCCGATCGAACTCTATGTCGTTGCTTAGAAGAGCCTCCATGCCTACGTGGATCCAACAATCTATACAACATGAACCTACTTACACATAGACAACCCTGAAGAAGTCTGAACACATCTAGATTTGATGAAACTTGAAGCTCTTCGCCGCCAGTGCCTACATTCTTTGAACTTCAACTATTAAATCCCAACAAACTGACATGTCATGACAACAGATACCACCCTCCATAACGAACTCCACATGATCCTGAATGATCCACTACCAGATGGTTATGACTGTCACTATCAGTTTGTTATAGGCTTCGTCTATATAAGAGACCCTTTAGATATGCTTTCTTCTCGAGGCTCTAAGCTCTCCTTCTCTTCTTATAACTCTGCTAAAATCTCTCTGAGCATTCTATTTTTATTGGCTGAAAGAGCTGACTTGATCATCAAAGGATCTTGCCAAAGCCACCAACCCCGACTCCGGATGAGACTTGTTTTGCAGGTCATCAATGGTGACTTCATCTTCTCCGACTCTAGCCCTGATTTCGATGATAACTAGATTTTGCACCAACAGCATATAATTCATCTTCTTGACCAAAATGCTTGTAGGATACCTCAAAGTTCAACTATCAACTCTAATTAGGTTGTCCACATTATATTTTAAAATACCAAATCCATCTGATGGATTATCCTGACCAAGATTTTGCTATATTGAAATATAGTGATACATTACTCTCCAACTCTTGGAGTGGTCAATTCCATCTTAATCACACACCGACTTTGCATGTACTTGACTGTGTCTAGAAGCCTTCCATTACTGAATTAAAAATTTAGTTAGTCCGGTACCAAAGCATAGTCTACTACCAAAGCACAGCTTGCCAGTCACTGAGGTGATTTCAGGTCTAAGGGACACTTATACCTATACCTCATTAGAGACATTCTTGATAGTAGAATGCTCTGGAGTTGATCACGTTCAAAGATGATTTACCCATACATCTTATCTGCATGCCATACCAGCATCTCTACATGCCTTGGTTAAGAGGATAACCAACCCATTGGTATACAGTGACCTATGCTCGATAGATGCTGTCATCCTAATTAACAGCCTATCACTTGGTCATGAATAAATTTAAAAACTAATTGATAAATTCTTTCTTTATCGAAGCTCAATAGTCCTAAGGACTTCATCACAATACTAGAGCTCATTAGAAGATGAATACGTTATGATGAAAAATGCTAAAAATATATTTTATTTATTAGTGAATCAACTATAGATATAATGTAGCTCAATCATCAATGGACTGATTATTGGCTTTGGGACATATTTTCCAACATGTGAATCCTGATTGTCTGGAACTTTGTGATCAGGAGTTCCATTAGACTAGAACTCTACGGTCAACAGTCCCACTGGATTGGGACTCTTTGACCAAGAGTTCTATTGCACTAGGACTCTGAGTTCTACTTATTTGAGACTCCATGATCAAGAGTCCTACTGGTTTAGGACTCTATGATCATGAGTTTCACTTGTTTGGGACACCGGGATCAAGAGTCTCACTGGTTTAGGATTCTTCGATCAAGAGTTTCATTTTGATGGGACTCTATTATCCAGACATACACTAAATTTGGACTCAATATTTATGAGAGATTTAATTAATAATTTGATCATTGATTAACTTAATTTGATGGAGTAATGATTTTTGGATCAAATTCAATTGAATTGGATTTAGTTGGGTTTGACCTGATTAGATTATAAGATGACCTAATCACCGAGGAGGTTTGATCCCTAATTTGATGAGTGATTGGACTTAATTAATTATCAACTTGATTAGGATTTAATTAATCCTAATTAAGCCTAATAGTGTTGGGTTTAATTTGGTCTAATTAGGCCTAACCAAATTGGTTTTGGTTGGTCTAATTGGATAAGATTAGTTTAAGACTAGTTTGACCTTGTCTACCCATGCACCACCTCACCATTCTTTGCACCACTTCCTTTCCCAATGAGAAAATGTTTCTCATAATATTTCCCCATCCATAAGAGAGTGTGCCATCTGATTTCCCATGTCCTATATGGATAAGGATAGGTTGGTTGCCATTCAAATTCAAATGGAGTTTGAATTTGAATGAACAAACCCACCTTATCCTATCTTATCTCTCACATGCCACTTGGTTTTGTGCTAAAATAAATTATGGAATTTTTTGGGATGTGTGACATCTAAAAGGAAGCCTCTTTTCTTTGTGAGCCCACCCCTCTATGTGAGAAAAATCAAAAAAAAAAAAGATCAAAGATAAGAAAAACTAGAGGAAAAATCAAATGCAAGGTATTTGGTGAAAGTGTTGCCCTAGAATTTTGATCTAGGGTTTGAGTGCATTTTCATCATATCTGAGCATTAGATCTTCATGAAATATTTTGGAGAGCCTCCTCAACCTCTCTTCTACCTCAGTTGCTGATCCAAAGCATCCAAAGAATCAGTAGAGAGAGAGATTGAAGGAGTTTGATCAGCATCAGCCATCAAAAAGATCCATCATCGAGCTAGCACTCGAGAGGAGTCGATCGGAACCAAGGCCTCCTTTGGACCATCCATGGAGGCTAGATACACTATATGGATATGTCATGATGATCAAGTCCCTCTAGTGGTGATTCAGTTGTAGAGATCGACTATTCATGTAAAGATAACGTGTTCTGAACATGTAGATTAGTAAAATAGTTTTACTGCAGTAGCTGTTTACTTTTGTTTTCAGATTTTATTGCATGTACATCACATTAGATCTTGATATTGTAGGGTTTATAAATTTGATCTATGACTCCTATAAATTTACTAGATTAATTTCTAATTTTACTACATTTAATTTTTAAAAAACTTTTGAAATTAGAGCTAGAAACCATGCATGCATCGCAGCAATGGTATCAGAGCAAGGTTATTTAATGTGATGTATATGCATGATTAGATTATTTATTTAGATTAGATCTAAATAATAATCTAATTTTTAAATCTAAAAATAAAATAATATGATCACAGGGACTGTAGGTTGTCCTGCTATACGGTTTATCTCCTATAGTATATAGATTATCCTAGTATGTTGCTGATCTAAAAATTGATCATAAAATTTTAGATTTGATCTAATAATTTTTATGATATGCTTGAATGATTTTAATCTAATTTTTAATCATGAATAAGTATTTAGATTAGATCTAAAATAATTCATGATTTTTTTTTGTATTATACATTATCATAAATTAAAACCTATAACTAGTATTATTTGTAAAATGAGTCGACCCATTTTTGATGTGAGTTGGCCCATTTGGTGAACAGTGCTAGATTATGAAAGAACCTTTCAAAATATTAAAAAATAATTTTGA
The DNA here is from genome assembly GCA_006176705.1 of Cocos nucifera. Classification (NCBI taxonomy): domain Eukaryota; kingdom Viridiplantae; phylum Streptophyta; class Magnoliopsida; order Arecales; family Arecaceae; genus Cocos; species Cocos nucifera. The sequence continues at coordinate 7,213 of QRFJ01007345.1, read as the reverse complement.
AATACTGAACCCCAACTCTTAACCTAAAAGCTTAATTAAGAATTAAGTATGATGAATTAGGGTCTAGAATTATCAATTAAAGATCCTAAGACAAAATCATAAAACTGTGGGTTAAAAGGTTAGATGGATTAGGTCCATTAATTGGGTTAGACCTAAGATTAGTTAAAGAATAGACTAAATTGGAGAAATAGATCAAATCTAACCAAATGTTGAATTAGATTAGGTCAAGGACTCTCTAGATTCAACTTCAATAGTTGTAGTTGGACGAGTCTATGTCTTTAACAAAGGCCAAGATGGACTTGATACATGACTAAATGGTCGGGCTTGAAATTACTAAGTTGATTAGATTGATCCTAATTAATCTATTGGTCTTTAAGGTAAGTTTGGCAGTCAAGATCAGTGATTTTTAATTGGGAGCTACTCACGTTGATTCGATCTTTGATGAGATAATGGCATATTTCTTCCACTGATCTTACTTACTTGGCCGATATGGTTGATTAGAATTTGATTAGATCACTTGGTGATTCAAGTTGACCCATATCACTAGAAATTAATTTAACTGATTTCAATCAGTATGACTGAATTAGGTGCCCATGGACCTAAATTGATCTTAATCTTAACCTATTGACTTGGTGAAGTCAGGGGAAGGATTTGACTTGTTAAAGTCAGTGGGAGTAAATTGGTCCGTATCTTTTCTATCCTTAAATCACATGTATGCTAAATTCTCTAAATTATTAGGTCCTTAAAAATGACTAATTTATGGGGATAACCAAGTCATAGCCTCCCATTAAGATAAATAGTAATGAGTCCAATATTCTTGATGGATATTGGAGGTGCCTTACACCTAGTGTTCATTTAGATGTTAGAATTACTGTTCATCATATAATGATTAGGTCGCACTCTCTAAATGACGATCGAGTTGGCTAGAGCATTCCTCGAGCTTGGTCTTTGTTCAATTGCTGCACCGAACTCAATCATATTAATGGTTGGATCTAACCAGACCTTTTCAGTGGAGGTCATAGCCTACTAAAGTAGAGGTTCACAATCTAACCAGACATTTTCAATTACTGCACCGAACTCAATCATATTAATGGTTGGATCTAACCAGACCTTTTCAGTGGAGGCAAAATCTAAATACTCAAAATTATTTAGGAAGATAATTGATTGTGAACCTACCTGTAGATGCACACGGATTGGTCAGAGCTTTTTTCGGGCCTGTTTGTAGTCTATGTGGATTTCAGTACCCACAAAGGGGTTAGTGTAATTCATCAAATTGGAGGTAGAGGCTACCAATTCATAAAAATAGTGGAAAGACCTTTAGACTAAAATCCAAATCTTTAGGGTTAATTAATTCAAATACTAATATGGTTTCATATTTTTCTTTCAGATAAATAGAATGGCTAGTGTTAGTCCTTTCCGTTCATTGTTAGATAGTGACAAGCTTTTAGGACCTAATTACAACAAGTCTAATGTTGACTCTAATTAGACAGACCTAAAGAAAAATTATTCTCTAGATTCAAATAGGCTGAATAGGAGAAATCAGCAAGTGGTTGCTAGTCAAGGCTATTATACAATAAAATCTTGTAATTTTTCTATTTATGATACATCTACCAGGGTATTAGATATTAAGAGTTCAATTCACATATGCAATTCATTGCGTAGACTTCAAATTAGTAGAAATTTTGAGAATATTGATAGACTCTTTAATAAGTTCCAGTCCTAGCATTAGAAACTTTTGAGCTGGCTTTCAAAAATAATAATGTCGTTTTAAGTGACTGTCACTATTGTCCATCTTTTATGATGAACATAATATCTATTGGGCTTTTGGCTCAAGATGGTTATTATTTATCAATAAAAAAAAATTATTATGATATCATTATGAATGATGTTACAGTAATGTGAGGATAATTAAGAAATGGTATTTATATTTTATCACAGTCTAATAGTATAATGTACATGTCAAATAAATGTCCGAAACTAGATATTATCACCAATGTCTATCTTTGGCACTATAGGCTCGGTCATATAAATAAGAATAGGATCAACAGATTAGTCAAGGAGCATATCCTTGATATCGATGACTGTAATCATTGACTACCTATGAGTCCTGTCTTCTTGAAAAAATGACCAAATCATCTTTTACTAGAAAAGTGAATGGGCCACTGATCTTCAAGATTTAGTACATACTGATGTATGTGGACCTATACACACATATTCCAAAGGTGGGTATTACTACTTTATTATATTTACTAATGACCTATCTAGATATGGATATGTCTATCTTATAAAAAGTAAATTCGATTCGTTTGAAATATTCAAACGATATCGAAATGAGGTAGAAAAATAACTTGGGAAGAGTATTAAAATTCTTCGATCAGACCAAGGAGGTGAATGCCTTTCTAATAATTTTTTAACATATCTAAGAGAGAATGGGATTCTCTCATAATGGATCCCTCCTAGAACACCACAGCATAATGGTGGATTTGAAAGGTGGAATCGGATCCTATTGGACATGGTTCGGTCCATGATGGGGTTTGCAAGTTTGCCTATTTTTTTGGGGGGGTATGCACTTCAGACTGCTTGTTTTGTTTTGAACAACATCCCAAGCAAGTCTATTGCAAAGACTCTATATAAGATATGTACTAGGCATAGGCCGATACTCTCTCACCTTAGGGTTCAAGGATGTCCAGCTTATGTCAAGCTTTTGCAGCCAGAAATGCTTAGATCTAGGCCCGATAAGTGCTTGTTCATAGGGTACCCTAAGAAAATTAGGGGTTATTACTTCTACCTTGTTGAAGAACAAAAGGTGTTCATCAATAATAGGGCAGTCTTTTTGAGTAAGGAGTTCCTTATGGAAGGAACTGCTGCCTCTAATGTTGAATTTAGTGATGTTCAATAGGTGAAAAAATTGATAGATTCTAGTAAACCTATATAATTGGATTTGATAAGATCAAATCCAAAGCCTACTGTTGAGGCACCTTTGAGGAGATCCAGTAGAGACCATGTCAACCGGATAGATACTATGGTTTTCTGATCTGAGATGGTGATCCTATTAAATTCGATAAGAATGATGAGGATCTGATCACCTACATGGATGGCATCTAGAGGATCAACTCAGATAAATGGCTGAAAGCCATGAAATCTGAAATAGAATCCATGAAGGTCAATAGTATATGGACACAGGTTGATCTACCTGAAGGGATAAAATTCATTGGATGTAAGTGAATTTTTAAAAGAAAAAGGGGTGCAGGCAGAAAGATGGAGACCTATAAAGCTCATCTAGTTTCTAAGGGATATTGTTAGTGTTATGGTATTGACTATGATGAGACCTTTTTTCTAATGGCAATGCTTAAGTCCATTTGGATTATGCTTGCGATAGCAGCACATCTGGACTATGAGATCTAACAGATGGATGTGAAAATAGCTTTTCTAAATGGAGAGCTAGACGAAGAGGTGTATATGATATAGCCTGAAGGTTTCACATCCATAGATGAGTCCAAGGTGTATAAGCTTCATAAATGTATTTATGGATTGAAGCAGGCATCATAGAGTTGGAACATGCATTTTGATAAAGTAATCAGAATGTATGGCTTTGTTAAGAACGAAGAGGAACCTTGCATCTATAAATAGGCTAATGGTTCTATAACAGTTTTCTTATACTATATGTGGATGACATTTTTTTAATCAGGAATGATAACCCTGCACTATAGGAATAAAGGTTTGGCTATCATCACAATTCTCCATGGACTTGGGAGAAGCTTCCTACATCTTGGAAATGAAGATCTATAGAGATTGATCTAAAAGATTGCTTGGGTTGTCCCAGTCTACGTACATTGATACCATACTGAAGAGGTTCAGCAAAATGAATTTCAAAAAAGCCCATCTCCAGATAGGCCATGGGATTTCTCTTTTAGGAAGAGATTGTCCGACAACTCCTTAAGAGAGAGAGTGGTTGAGTAGAATATCATATGCTTCGACAGTGGATTATATTATATATGCCATGATGTGTATGAGACTAGATGTGAAATACTCACTAAGGGTAGTGAGTAGGTACTAGTCTAATCCTGGAGAGAATCACTGGAAGGTTGTAAAGACAATCCTGAAGTGTTTGAAAAGTATTAAGGACTAGTGGCTCATTTATGGAGATACTAATTTGAAACTTTTGGGATATACTGATTTCAGTTTTTAGTTAGATCATGATGATAGTAAGAGTATATCAGGTTATGTATTTATCCTGAAAGGTGGATCGATCTACTGGAAGAGTTTCAAGCAGCACACTATGGTAAATTCTGAAGGAAAATCCTGATTTTTCGATCCAAGTTCGTTCAGGTCTGATCAGATCAAGAGATATATTTCAAAAAATTTTCTCTTCATCCCAATCAGATCTTGATATGTTTCAGATCTGATTATTATTATTTTAAAAATCAAAATAAAATTAGATAAATTAAATCAGATTTAACTTACCTTGATATGGATAATCCTATTACCCGTTAATGATCCTGTATGCAGTGGAAGGTTCTAGATCTAGCCACACAAGTGCCTGGCCTCTATCAGTATTCACTTAGGCTGGATCTAAAGATTCTCTTCTTCTCTATCACATCTCCAAAATTTAGATCAGGATTTGATTTGGAGGATCTTCAAAACTCCTTTTGAAGATCAGCAGTCGTCCTTTGCAGTAGCGTAGCCTTCTAGCTTTTACTCGCCTTTCTCTTGTCTAGATTGCACCAACCAAGGTGCAAAACCCTTTTGGATGCAACTCCTCTTCTTCCCAACCAATCACAACTCTTTGTGAAATCAGATCTAAATCTGATTGGTGGGAATAGAGTCCACTGGATTCCTCCTTAGAGGGTGCCTAAGACTAGTCAAAGTTGGTTTTTATGAGAACTCTAATTAGAATCCAAAAAGGAGATGGAGTCCTTGTCCAACAAGGACTCCTAGGCGCCTCCAACTTGGGCATATGCCTAGGGTGGCGTGTGCCCTCCTCCTTGCCAGGTTCTGGCAGGGGGACAAGCCCCCACCAGCTCTCCAATAGGTGCATGACATGTGGTCAAAAGTCAGTGTCAATGGTCAACATTTGACCAGTCAAAGATAGACTTTTGACCAAAGTCAAAGAACAAGAAATGACAGGTGACCAAAAATGGCAGGTAATGTCTTACAAAATAAGACAACCTTTTTTCACTTGGACAACCTCCAGTCAAACCATATGAAGGCCTCTGATTGAGCACAAACTCCTTTGGCTGAGGCATGACAACTTATTTATGATAGTAAAAGAATAACGTTAGGTTCAATCGAGTGCTAGCATGATTTCCTTGAACCTAATTGAATCTCATTCAGATTAATTGAACTGGACCAGTTCAATTGATGATCACCAGATTCAAATCCTTGTTTGTGTGACCCAGTTAGGTTCAGTTCTATATGGTAATGGGATATATCATGATCTCTATCATCGACATCATCGAAACTCCTTTCGATGGATCAGAACTCTTCTGATTCGAACAGCTAGAATGATCGATCATCTAAATCATTCTAATTGCTCCCAAAATCCACCAGTGACACCTAGCAGTATATGGTGGCAACCCATCAGAGCTGAATGTAAACCTCTTGGTGCAGCTACCTATGTGATTAAGTTCTTCTATCTTGAGCCCCGATCATATTAGGGTTAAGGTAAACTCATCAAACCATAGTTTCTATCATATGATGTAATCATTCGATTCGAGTCCGATGTGAAAATCTAAATAGAAACTCTTTCTATTATTTCACTCTGCCATGGCCATGGGCTTCAGGACTTGATTATCATGATCATCATAGGGCTGCTCCTCTACCACCGAGGTAGATAGATTCCATCTTGATGCTATCCAGTTCCTACAATGAACATGCTATAGCCAACATACACCTCAGGGTTCCATATGGCTAGGAGATCGAGTAATGTTGTAGTCAAACTATAACACCCTCAAGGTGAACTGCCGATGCACCTCAGATCAAAGAACCAGACACACTACTGTAGCATCGAGTCAGTCATTGATGAGAAGGTAGACTCCCTAATGACTACTCGAGGTGGTCACGCTCAGTGCCCTCATTTTCTAACGAATACCTGTACTCTCGCTCCGGTGTCTCCACACCGTAGACTCAAGACTCATCTACTAAAGAGAAGAGATTGTACACCAATCTTCTGGATCAATCACCATCCTCATGATGATCCTATGGTCGGGAGCATTTTATGAGTTAACAATGATTATTCATGTCTTAAATTTTCAACACTTGAAAATATGAATTATCATTACCATTAACTCAAAGGATGTATCACAAACACTTAATACACATATGTGATAAAGAATAACCCATTTTATTGATATTAGTCAAAATTATAATTTTGTCCCTAGAAGTGTATTACAAGCGTCAGCCAATTCTGGCTTCTAGGGCACATATATCTAACAATCTCCCACTTGTCCTAAAGCCAATTGGCTACAAGTCTAAGTTCTATCTTCTTAAGGTGGGCTTCGATCTTCTGCTGGCCTAATGGCTTTGTAAGTGGGTCTGCCACATTGTCTGTGGAGTTGACTCTCTTGACCTCGACGTAACCCTTCTCGAGGTAATCGCGGATGAGGTGGTATCACCATTTGCTTGGAACTCTTTCAGCTGACAGCACCACCATTGCACACAAACAGACTCCCAGATGTCGACTTTCGATCATCTATATCGGACATGAAATTCGAGTCTGTGTATCCCTGGACTTGAAGTTCTCCATTATCAAAGACCAACATCATATCCTTAGTTCTTCTTAAGTACTTAAGGATACATTTCACAGAAGTCCAGTGTTCTTCACCTGGATTTGACTGATATCTGCTTGTGACACTCACAGCATGGGCTATATCAGGTTGTGTACATAGCATGGCATACATGAGGCTCCCTATTGCAGAAGCATACGGGATCTTGCTCATGCGTTCTATTTCCTCAGGTGTGCTGGGGCACATCTTCTTGGAAAGATGAATACCATGTCTAAAGGGTATTAATTCCTCTCTTAGAGTTTTCCGATACTAAACCTCTTTAGTACTTTCTCTATGTACATCTTTGTTGAAAGTCCTAGCATCCTATTCGGTCTATCCTATAGACCTTAATTCTAAATAAAGGATGCTTCTGCCTAGGTCCTTTCAATGGAGAATTCTCTTGGACAACCATAATTTTTAACTCATATGTTCATATCCTCTCTCTTTTT
>QRFJ01007344.1:0-29605 GCA_006176705.1 Cocos nucifera | reverse complement strand
TTTCATAGAAAGCTCAGCGGTAACCAGCATATTCATTCAACTCGGCCAAGGAATTTTGAAGTTTATGCATGTGGTAATTCATGATGAATTGCCCATATGCATCAGTCAAGGATTGCAGAATAATATCGTTCTGCAGATCCAAGTCCAACTTCACACCGAGCTTCTCAAGCTCTTCCATGTCCTTGATCATTGTCAGACAGTGATCTTGGACTGACTGCCCATCACGCATCTTAGCCTTAAAAAGTCATTTTGTGACTTGATATTTGGCTGCGCGACTCTGTTCACCAAACATCTCCTGCAGGTGAGCCAACATTTGGCGAGCAGTCCCGATATCTTCATGTTGGCGCTGGAGCTCATCAGACATCGAGCCCAACATGTAGTATCTGGCCTTATTGTCTTCGTCAATCCATTTTTCCAGAGACGCTCTCTGTTCAACAGATGGACGGGCTGGTAAGGTGGGAGGGTCCTGGTCCAAAACATGGGTTAACTTCTCTGAACCCAAAATAATTTTGTAGTTCCTGAGCCAATCTTTATAATTGGGTCCAGTCAGTCTATGTGTGTCTAGGATACGTGCCAATGGGTTGGACGCAGACATTTTCCTGTAGAGAGTCAAAGATTCTAGTTAGATACTGTAATTTTGACTTGACCAATTTGTTTAGGGATTTTATTTTTAAACAAATTAGCTCCCACTATTTTCTCGGATCCCTACACTCCCTCTGTAGAGATGCGAAAATCTCCGCGATTGATGATTTCTAGTGGGTGGTGCGGTCTCACCAACTGACTCATCACCTCACCTAACAGTTATTGGTGATGGGTTAGCCAATGAGTGAACAACTCTTGTTCAATGATTCTCTAATCATGGTGCACCCAAACTTGGTCTCTAATTCATGAATCTCACCGTATCCGGAATATTGATCCACTCCTTAGTTAAGTCAGACCCACCATTTGCATAGACTGGGTTCCTAATTGGGTCTCTCACCGTATCCAAAATATTGAGCCCAACTCATCCTCCAGCCCATAGCATCCAATGCCTAATAGACATGGTTGCGTCTTCCCGGTGCAACTGAGCCACTGTATCCAGCCGAGAACAATCAACCCCGGGAAGGGCCCGCACGTCTACAATGGTGGAAGACCTCGGACTTAATCTTTTCTTAGGGAGAATTGATTCAGGTCTCATTAAACTAGACTTGGCTTAGTCATAACAATTATGACTAACCTAGTGGCATGGGTTCAGCTCGGATTATTGACCACCTCAGATCAGAACTGTGTCAACAGATATGGCCAGGTAAGTGAGACCGGTGGAAGGAATATGCCGTTAACTCGCACAAGAACGCATTCAGGTCGAGTAGCTTCCAATTAAAAACCAGTCGGTCGTCTGTGCCAAACTTACCTTAGACACCAAATTGTTGAGTCAGAACCAATTGGGTTAGCCTACAATCCAGACTCTAACCTCTGAGCCTAATTAGGTCTTGCTTGATCGTGACTCGATCTTGACCCAGACTTAATCCTATTAGGCTGGTCAATTTAAGCATTGTTGATCCCATCTAACCAACTCTTGATTCGGTTTGATCAACCGCTTAGACCTAATTGAGCTACCCAAGCCCGAACCCAGTATTATGAATATGTCTTAGATCTGAAATTCTCAATTTTAGACCTAATTAATATTCCATAAACTTAATTCTTAATTAAGTTGGGTTCATAAACAAAATATGCACAATAAATCCTAGGGTTTCAGGATCTAGGGTTTTGCAGAAAGTAAGTTTTGGGTTTCTGATTAAGGACGAACACGCAGCACCCCTACACGTCATAAGAACACCCCATCGAATGGGAAGAGAGGGCCTTTAAACCCTTCTTCGTTCTTATGACCGGACGGCCAAGAGGAACGCCTTAATCAGGAACATTCAATACTACAAAACAGTTATCAGATCTATATCATATATCTCATATATAAAGTAGATCTAATCATGGCATATTTTGCATACATCTCATGTATCAAATCATGCATATTTTCAGATCTAAATTATCTCATAATAATCTAAAAAATTAGATTTAAATTGATCTAATCAAAATAAATTCTAATCTAGACAATTATGTAGAACTATTCTACAACTAGTCTAGACATGCATCAATCATATCTCATATGATATTTAAAATTAAATAATTTTTATTTGCTGTTTATCAGATGTTATTATAACACTTATAATATCAGAAAATAGTAAATAAGAAGATCTAAAATATGATTTAATCAGATTAAATCAAAGACATGCAAAACTATTCTATAGAACTATTCTATTCTAGAACTAGTCATGCATATCTTCATGTTCTTAGATCCAAATCATTTAATTTTAATTTTTTCTGATTTCAGATCTGATCACATCTCATGTGACATCTGAAATCACTTTATTTTTTAATTAAAATAAAATTAAAATCAGATCTAAATAATTTAGAACCATGGCTCTGATACCAGTTGAAGGGAAATCCTGATTTCCCGGTCCAGGTTCGTCCAGATCTGATCAGATCAAGAGATATATTTCAAAAATTTTTCTCTTGATCTCAATCAGATCTTGATATATTTTAGATCTGATTCTTATTATTTTAATAAATAAAATAAAATAAGATAAATTAAATCAAATTTAATTTACCTGATTTGGGTAATCCTATTACCCTGTAGATGATCCTGATTGCAGCGGAAGGTTCTGGATCTAGCCACGCAAGCGCCTGGCCTCTACCGGTATCCACTCGGGTTGGATCTGGAGATCCTCTTCTTCTCTATCACACCTCCAAAAATCAGATCTGGATCTGATCTGGAGGATCTTCAAAACTCTTTTGAAGATCTGCAGTCGTCCTTTTGCAGCAGCGCAGCCTTCTTGCTTTTGATCGCCTTTCCTTGATCTGAATCGCACCAACCAAAGTCCAAAACACCTTTTGGACGTGGAGAGCAAGGGGAGAAGAAGTTATGGCATGGAGGAGGAGGGGAGAGGCAGCCTTGGGGCGTGGGGTTTCTCAATTGAATTCATTAGCATTAGGGTTGGGCGCAGGGTCTTATTTATAGACTCTTGTGATCCAACTCCTCTTCCTCCCAACCAATCACAACCCTTTGTGAAATCAGATCTAAATCTGATTGGTTGGAATAGAGACCCCTGGATTCCTCCTTAGAGGGTGCCTAAGACCAGTCAAAGTTGGTTCTTAGAAGAACTCTAATTGGAATCCAAAAAGGAGATGGAGTCCTTGTCCAACAAGGACTCCTAGGCGCCTCCAACTTGGGCACACGCCACCCTAGGGTGGCGTGCGCCCTTCTCCTTGCCAGGTTCTGGCAGGGGGACAGGCCCCCACCAGCTCTCCAATAGGTGCATGACATGTGGTCAAAAGTCAAAGTGTCAATGGTCAACGTTTGACCAGTCAAAGGTAGACTTTTGACCAAAGTCAAAGAACAAGAAATGGCAGGTGACCAAAAATGGCAGGTAATGTCTTACAAAATAAGACAACCTTTTCTGACTTGGACAACCTCCAGTCAGACCATATGAAGGCCTCTGATTGAGCACAAACTCCTTTGGCTCAGTCAGGACAACTTATTTATGATAGTAAAAGAAGAACGTTAGGTTCAATCGAGTGCTAGCACGATTTTCCTTGAACCTAATTGAATCTCATTCAGATCAATTGAACTAGATCAGTTCAATTGATGATCACCAGATTCAAACCCTTGTTTGTGTGACCCAGTTAGGTTCAGTTCTGTATGGTAATGGGATATGTCATGATCTCTATCATCGACATCATCGAAACTCCTTTCGATGGATCAGAACTCTTCTGATTCGAACAGCTAGAATGATCGATCATCTAAATCATTCTAATTGCTCCCAAAATCCACCAGTGACACCTAGCAGTATATGGTGGCAACCCATCAGAGCTGAATGCGAACCTCTTGGTGCAGCTACCTGTGTGATTAAGTTCTTCTATCTTGAGCCCCGATCAGATTAGGGTTAAGGTGAACTCGTCAAACCCTAGTCTGTCATATGATGTAATCATTCGATTCGAGTCCAATGTGAAAATCTAAATAGAAACTCTTTCTATTATTTCACTCTGCCATGGCCATGGGCTTCTGGACTTGATTCTCATGATCATCATAGGGCTGCTCCTCTACCACCGAGGTAGATAGATTCCATCTTGATGCAATCCAGTTCCTACAATGAACATGCTATAGCCAACATACACCTCAGGGTTCCATATGGCTAGGAGACCGAGTAATGGTGTAGTCAAACTATAACACCCTCAAGGTGAACTGCCGATGCATCTCAGGTCAAAGAACCAGACACACTACTGCAGCATCGAGTCAGTCATTGACGAGAAGGTAGACTTCCCTAATGACTACTCGAGGTGGTCACGCTCAGTGCCCTCGTTCTCTAACGAGTACCTGTACTCTCGCTCCGGTGTCTCCACACCGTAGACTCAAGACTCATCTACTAAAGAGAAGCGATTGTACACCAACCTTCCGGATCAATCACCATCCTCGTGATGATCCTATGGTCGGGAGCATTTTATGAGTTAATAATGATTATTCATGTCTTAAATTTTCAACTCTTGAAAATATGAATTATCATTACCATTAACTCAAAGGATGTATCACAGACACTAAATACACATATGTGATAGAAAATAACCCATTTTATTGATTATAGTCAAAATTATAATTTTGCCCCTAGAAGTGTATTACAAGTGTCAGCCAATTCTGGCTTCTAGGGCACATATATCTAACGCTCTTGTTCTCTTGGCTCTCTTCCCCTCATTAAACTGCTCTGATGGCCAATTTTTTTTTTTAGGTCTGCCCATTATCACAAGTTGGTTCGAGTCCATAGACCTGAGGTAATGATCTGGTGGGCTTCGTTCATTTGGAGTGCATGGGCCTTGGGAGGACTTCGGCACTATGTGCACTGAGTGCTTCTAGATCCACTTGGTGGTGGGTCCAGTCGTGCCGGAGATACACGGACCTCAGTACTATTGTGGTAGATTCGTCCCTGGACATGCAGGCACAAGGGGAGAGGATCGGTTGGCTTCTTCTTCCCTCCTCTTCTTGTTCTTTTCTTCTTCCCTCTTTTTTTTTGGAAGTGATCGGTGCCGCTTGAGATTGCGAGGTAAAGGAAGGCCTGTGCCATCGTAGGGCACACCTAGGAGTGCAGGAGAGGAACTCAGCCGTGGCTGGGAGCGCAGGCTTGAAGGAGATCGGCTAGACGGGCATCGCATGGATATGTGGGAGGGAGGAGTTCGGTCGGATGGGTGCCGCATAGATGCACTAAAGGGAGGAGTTTGGCTAGAGGGGCGCCGTGGGAGGGGGGTCACTCAGGTTACACCTAGGATGAGAAGATCGGAGGAGGTCCGACGTGCATGGACTGAGAGGTCTGCAAGTGCCAACCCCCCTGTCCTCTTCCTTATTTTTTGAAATAGAACCTCTTGTTCTTCCTTTTTTTTTTTTTTTTTTTTTTGCTAAAGGTCAGTGCTGCCTAAGATCGCGAGGTGGAGGTCGGAGCTACCATAGGATCGTGAGAGGGAAGAAGGCTAGAGCTGTTGCAGGTTGCACCTAGAAGTGTATGGGAGGAGCTCAATTGGAGATGCATGAGCACATGGGAGAGGAGCTCGACTGCAGGGGGTGTGCGGGAGAGAGGGAGGAGATCAGCTGCATCACTATGGACCTCCTTCGAGAGTGCACTAGGAGGAGATCGCCAGGGTCCAGGATCGAATGTAGGTCACTATGTGGGAAGGTCGACCGGAGATGCAGGGGATCGGGAGAGGCCTTGCCATCATAGGGCCATGCCTGGAAGCATGGGGGAGGAGGTCGTTAGTGTTCGAGATCTAGGGAAGGTCATCGCATATGGAGGAGATCTGTTGGAGCCATCACTCAGGGAAGAATGAAGATCGGCTGGAATCATCGTATAGGGGAGAGAGAAGTTCGGCCGGGCACGTAGGGAGAGGGAAATTGGCCGAAACCGCAATGGATTGTGCTTTGGAGCATAGGGGAGATCGCCAGAGGAGCTTGAGCGTGGGCTTGGTGGAGGCCAGCCAGATGTGCGACGGGCGTGGGGAAGGAATGGTTGGACATCGGCCAGAGGCACAGGGGCTAGGGAAAGCCCCACTAATGCTGACCTCGCCCTGCTCCTTCTTCCTCTATTTTTATTTTTTGTTTTTTGTTTGTTTGTTTGTCTATTTTATTTTTGGAGGAACTTTCACCTGTATGAACTCCATTATAGGCTAATGATGGTCGTAGAATCCCTTGGATAATTGGAGAGTCTACAAGAGCTTGAGGGGAGGAAGATGGCAGCAGCATTCACAGTCGGCGGAGCATTCCTATCCGCCTAGCTTCAGATGGTGTTTGACAAGTTGGCCTCCCTCGCACTGCAGGAGTTTGGATCGCTATGGGTTGTTGAGCACGACTTGAACTGGCTGTGCCACACACTGCTGAAGATCCTTTCCATTGTCAAGGACATCGAAATGAGAGAGATCAGAGATCAGAGCTTGAAGATGTGGCTCAAGGAGCTCAAAGATGCAGCCTACAACGTGGATGATATACTAGACGAGTTTGAAGCTAAAGCCCTTTGGTAGCATGTGGAGAGCAGCAATCAGGTGAGATTTCTATCTTCTCTCAATCCCAATCAAGTTTTACTCAATCATGAGACCTCAAAAAAGATAAATGCGATCCGAGAAAGGCTAGATGACATTGCAAAGGACAGAGGTGACCTGAAGCTTGGAGAGTTGAGGGATCATGCAAGACAAGTAGAAGCAGTGGAGAGACAAGAGTCCAGTTCTTTAGTTGATGAATCTCGTGTATTTGGCTGAGAGCAGGATGAGGAAGATATATTAAAATTGTTGATTATCGATGATTCGAATCAAATCGATCATAGAAATGTCTCGGCACTACTAATAGTTGGTATGGCGGGGCTTGGGTGAACAACTCTCGCACAACTTATCTACAATAATCAAAAAATAGATGGCCACTTTGACCTCAAGATGTGGGTTCATGCTAGAGTGACCATCAACACAAGAAGGCCTTGCTTCACTCTCCTCTAATTTTTTATGATACCACTCCATTTTTTTTCATCTCTCCCAAGACCTGAGTCTCTTGGTTTTATTTTGGATTTTTGAGGTCGTGTTATTTTGCCCAGCATATTGGAGTGCAAATGAAGACCCCTCCTCTAATGCTAGATTCTATTAAAATTCAAAAGAATGGATGAAAGAAAATAAAAATATAATATGACTAAAAAAAATTTCATAGTTATATTTCTTATCTGGATCCTGTGACATCTTTGCTAGTTCAGATCCTCTTTTTTATGATTTTCTTCTTCGTCTGGATCTTTTTCTTCGATTGAAACTTCTTCATCATTTGGAGCCCTCTAGTTTGAGCCTGGATGGGACCTGTTGGAGATGGATGCTGAATCCCATCGGCATTGGAGCAATGCGACAGAGCTTCTCCCACTAGATGCTCATTTTTTTCCATAAATGGGCTTAAAGTGCCCTCCCTCTAGAGCCATCTATTGATGCAAAAGTCCATCTCGAGATTGGGTTGGTTGGAGTTGTGCGATAGCAGCAAGCCGGTAGCGATGGGATGGAGGTGGCCATACCTGCAAGAGAAGTCATCGATCGGAGTTGGCTCCGACGAGGACCCTTCAATGCTCAAGTCAGTTTTCCATTCAACAGAAGGAAGAAGATGAGCATTTGGGAGAGAAGAGTCTGCATACCTTAGGGTCCCTCTTTTTATCCTTTTATAGAAGGGTTTGGAGTTTCTTAGGATGGGTTATGGGTTGTTAGTCATGGGAGAGTAGTGGATTGTCAGAGATATTTTGTTTGCCCACTAGAATATTTTCAAAAATCATGTCAGGTATCATCCCCTCATGGCATGTAAGGAAAAAGTTGACAACCTGGAGCATAGAATAGAGACTTCAGCCTTTTGATAACTTTAAGTTTGGCCTAAAATAGGACCTCAGCCATAGCCTTTCAAAGATCTTCAATCAGCCTATATTGTAATTTTGGCTTCCATCTCTTGATGACCTCAAGCTCGACCTGAAATAGGACCTTAGCCACAATCTTTCGAAGACCTTCAATCAACCTATATTCTCATATCTTCGGCAGGCATAAAAAATCCCCCAACAATAATAATATAGAGTATGCTGATCCTGTGGTGTATTTTTAGTTTTTTAGCCTGAGCTATGATTTCAGTGCTATATTAGGACTGGACCATTGATGGAGGGTGCCACTCCCAACTTGCTAATAAACTTATGCCACCACATGGCCTACATGCCAGCATCATATGCCATAATGTACTCTACATCACTAACTGAATAGGCTATAGTATCATACTTAGAACCTTTCTAGTAGATTGCTCCTGCAATTAGGGTATGACCCGACACTCTCTTGCTGTCATTTTGATCTAACTAAAATCTAGAATCAAAACATCCACAAGTTTTAAGTTAGTATCTTTATATTTGAGTCACTGAATCTTAGTATTTTTCAAATACTTAAGGATTGTCTATACAATCTTTCAGTTGTTCTTACTTGGATTAGACTGGTATCTGCTCACTACCCTTAATGAGTATACTATATCTAGTCTTGAACATGGAAAAATTAGATGATAGTCAAACCTTTATTCATTGCAATGCTGGAATGCCATTTTCGATTAAGAGAATTTCATCCACAGACAATACAAGGAATAATACTATAGAACATTTTGCCCTCTTATAAATGTAGGGTTTGCCTTTGTTCGTAACAAAGGCATATGTTAAAAACGTATGTTCGAACTGTAAGATGATAGTGAAATGGACTTTATAGGTCTCTACCTTCCTATCTGTGCTACTCTAATTCTTTTGAAAATCCATTCATACATAATGGGTTTTATCCCTTCAGGTGAATCAATCTGTGTCCACACACTATTGATTTTCATGGACTTCAATTTCGATTATATGGTTCCAAGCCACTTCTTAAAGTCAAACCACTGCATTGCATCCCTATAGATGATCGGATCCTTATTGTTCTCATCGAGCTTAATAGGATCACCATCCCGAACCAAGATACTGAAGTATCTATCTGGCTAATGTGGTACTATAATAAATCTCCTTAAAGGTGCCACTTTAATGGATTTCGGATTTGATTTGATCAAATTCAGTTCTATAGGTTTACTAGATTGTATCGATTCATTTTCTACCAGTCAAACTTCTCAAAGTTCAACTTGATAGGCATTAGTTCCTTCTCAAAGAAACTCATTTCCAAAAGAAATGCTCTACTGCTGATGAATATTTTATGCTCTTCAGCATGGTAGAATTAATAACCCTTAAACACCTATTGGATCAGGATTTGAGTTTATTTGTGTGCAAACCTATGACATAGGCCGATCAACCCCAAACTCAAAGATGAGAGAGTCTAGGTCTACATCCAATCCATATCCGATATGGAGTCTTTACAATAAATTTACTTGGTATAAATTTTTAGAGTAAAACAAGTAGTCACAAAAGTACAACCCTGAAAGAAGCAGACTAGTGAATCCTATCATGGATTGAACCATGTCTAACAAAGTTCAATTTCTCCTTTTTGATATACTATGTTTCAAAAAGAAATTCACTAAGAGAGAATCCTATTCTCTCTTTGATATGTCATAAACATACTGGATAAGTATTCGCCTCTTCAATCTGATCGAAGAGTTCTAGTGCCTTTCTTTAGTTTATTTTCCTATTTCATTATTAAATCATTTAAATATTTCAAATGATTTAGATTAGATGCACCTATGACCAGATAGATTATCTGTAATGAAATATTGATATCTTTCTCTAGCACTTGAGTTCATAGGTCTACATACATCAATATGTATGAGACTTAAAACTTTATTAGCTCCTTCACCTTTTCCAATAAAAGGTGACTTTATCATCTTTCCAAGAAGACAAGACTCATAGATTATCAATGATTCACAATCATTGATGTCGAGGTTTTCCTCTCAAGCTAACTCGTTTATCCTATTCTTATCAAGATGACTAAGCCTATAATACCAAAGATAGACATCCATGACATCATCTAACTTGGATGTTTATTAAATGTGTACATTACACTTAACGGACTTTATAAATATTAAATATCATTTCTTTGTGGATCATGTATTATTATAACATTATTCATAATAATATCATAATAATCTTCTTTATTGATAAAGGAAAACCATCTCTGATGAAAAGGCCAATAGAGATCATATTTATCATAAACGATGGACAATAGTGATAATCACTCAAAATGACATCTTTTGAAAATAAGCTTGACAATTCTTAAAGCTAGGATTGGAACAAGACTTCCTTCCCTAACGTTCAGAAATCTCTCACCATTTTTAAATATTCCACTTACCTAAAGCTTTTGCAATGAATTGTATAAGACCACCAGTATCTAATATCCAGATAGTAGAATTACATATAGAGAAATTTCAAGGTGTTATCATATAACATTCTTGATAAGCAACTCTTGCTCCTTTCTCTTGTTCAGCCTGTTGGGATCAAGAGAAGCAAGATAATTCTTCTTCCTATGATCCTGCTTTAAATAGTAGAAGCACAATACCTGATTTGGGTCAATATTAGGCTTATTATTTTGACTGGGCTTAGAAGCTCTAGTACAAAATCATTCATACTACTGAACCAAATTCAACTTTCGATACCAATTATCAAAGTTGGGTCCATAAGTCATCACTGTCTAGTAGTAAATGGAGCAATTAGGATTTAGCCTTAATTTAAGAAAAGAGAACAATAACCTAATGTATATGAATTATTTTAAGCCTATAGACGTGGACTTTAGTCTAAAGGTTGTTCCACTATTTCATTCGAATTGATAGTCTCTACCTTCAATTCAAGAAATTACTTTAATTTTCTAGTAGGTACTAGAATTCTCATAGATTGCTCACAAGCCTGACTATAGCCGGTCAATCCATATGCATCTATGGGTAGGTTCATTAATCAATTATTTCTCCAAATAATTTTTAGTAATTTAATTTTGCCTCAGAAACCTAATCAGTAGGCTAGGGCCTCCACTGTAAGGATCTAGTTAGGTCCAACCATTAACATGACTATACTTTTTATATCTAACCAATGAATGATTAAGTCCAACTATGGTTGGTCAACCTAACCACCATTAGAGAGACACATTCAAGTTATCATATGATGAATGATAATTCCATTAGTCAACAAGCACCAGGCCTATAGGCCTCCAATGATTATTGAGTTAATGGATCCTTTATCAAATACCTTAATAGGAGGCTATGACTCAGTTATCCCCATAACTTTATCATTTTAAAGACCTTATAATTTTAGAGGATTTAAATTTATTTATGATTTAAGGATAGAAAGGACATAGATCAATTTGCTTCCACTGACTTCACTTAGTCAAGTCCTCCCACTGACTTCTTAAGACTTTGACAAGGACTAGGATCAACATTGGTCCATGGGCACCTAGATCAATCTCATTGAATAAAATCAATCTCACTGATTTTTTATTTGACATGGGTTAGCATGAATTAATGAGCAACTTAATCAAAAGTTGATTAACCACATTGGCCAGATAAGTGAGATCGGTGGAAGGGTCTGCCAAGGCTTGCCTTAGACACCATCAGAAATGGCCAGGTAAGTGGACCGCCAATTAAAAATCATTGATTTGGAAAAGCCAGACTTATCTTAGACACCAATCGATTTATCAATTTTGATTTGATCTGCCTAAAGACTTGTGCTTGACCACTGAGCCACGATCAATATCCATTTGTTAGATGTATGGACTTTGATCAACTACAACTATTGAATTAATCTATAGAAATGAAATGATCTAATCCTAATTAACTATTAATTAGGTTTGATCAATTTCTTAACTTAATCCATATCTAATCTAACCCTAGGTCTAACTCAGTTAATGACCTAATCAAAGCTAACCCATTATCCTTTAACCCATGTTTTATGAAATTATCTTAGAATCTTCAAATCACAAACCTAGATCCTAAATAATCACTTAATTCATAATTAAATTCAAGGCTTGTGGGTTTGAGTTTATGAAACCTCAGAACTAATTTATGATTTGATCATTTAAAATATTTTTAAATTATAAATAGTTTACATTGAATCATATTCAATATTTGATTTTAGATTTGATTTATTTTAATATTTCAATCATGTTCTAGGATTTCGAATCTAGAGTTTTGCAGAAAGTAAGTTTATAATTTAAATTCTATAAAACTTATATATCATACATATACAAACTATATTTAAAAAGAAGCTACATATCAAGATATGCCACATGAAGATCTAGATCAAAATATGAAACATATCATATAGATCTTATCTAAATGAACAAAATTAGATCATAAACTAATTAATATTAGATTTAAAATCTAAAAATAAATCATAAATTACTTTAGATCTTATCTAACATATTTATGATTTAGGTTATTTAGGTTAGCACATACTAGGATAACCTCTCTACTATAAGGGATAAACTTTATAGCAGGACAACCTTATAATCAGTATGTAAGATGCTGCATTATTTAGATCTAATCTAAATAATTCAAAATAGATTTAACAACTATTTATTTTAGATTTAAAATTAAAAAATAAATCATAAATTTGCTTAGATCTAATCTAACTTATTCATGACTCAATTTTATAGATCAACACATACTAGGACAATCTCTTCACTGTAAGGGATAAACCTTATAGTAGGACAATCATATAATCAATATGTGCGATCTTAAAAAATTTATTTTTTATATTTATTTTAATATAAATATGATCATGTTATAAATGAACCTAGATGCTTTGATACCACTACTGAAAAATATACAGGGTTTCATGCTTGAATTTCAAAACTTTTTCGAAATAAAATGTAGTGGAAGACGTAGATTAAAATATTTGATCTACAAAAGCATGAAATCTAATTACTAAACTCTACATCTAGGACCTATAACATTGTTATAATACATACATAAATCTAAAAATAAATATCTTGGTATTGATCAAATCAATATCCTAGATCTAGAATAATTCTAGATCTAAATCCTAGATCGCATCTAGATGAAGAAGAGATCAGATCTGTTACCTTCACGTGGATCGAGAACTTCATGATTGATTTTATTATAGTTCTTTATTGGTCGGAGCCACACATGCATCGGGCCTCTATAGGTAATCCACATGAAGCTGTAAACACATATTGAAGGTTCGTCGAATGAAGATCCACTTAAAGTGCTAGTTTGTCATGGATTCCTCCTGATAGTTAATCTAAAAATTATTCTTCTAATCTCTTGGAGTGGTGAAGAATAAGAGAAGGAATAAGGAAGAAGTCCAACCTTTGGATCTTCCAAAAATTAGAAATAAAAATATATAAGAAAAGCCCTAAGAGAAGATAAATCTTCTCTTTTAGGACATCAATCGAGGACATCAACGATTGATGTCCTAAAAATATCTTTATATTAGGATAAGAGGAGACCTTCTCCTCTAGATTTTTTTCATGCTTCTAGATCTAATATTTCCTAATTTTTTTCATAAAAAAATTTCATTAAAAATAGAGAAGAAGGGTTCTCAAAGAAATCCTGAGAGAAGTCTTTTCTTCTCTTCTTCTTCTCTCATGAGGACATGATCATATCATATCCGAAAAGGACCACCATGCCCCAACATCTTGGAGTAGTCATCCCTATACCCTCTTCCTCTCTCTCTCAGATTTTTATTACATAAAAATACATAAAAGAATAGGAAGGAAAAAACTTAAAAGAAAAAACCAAGAGAAGACAATCTTCTCTTACCTTTGTCCCTTTAAGACATCAACATTTGATGTCCAAAAGAAAGGGGCTTCTCCAAGGAATATGGTGCCTCAACCTCCCATGCCAACCACCATTCTCTCCTCTAATTTACCAAGGAAAAATCCAAAATTTTTGATGCCATCTCCTATCTTATAGGAGGCACCACAAAAATAGAGGAAGACTAGGTCATTGACCTAGTCAAACATTGAAGTTATTGGGAGTCCAACTCTTGGACGCCCCTCCTATTTTCTCTGCATGAGAACAAGGAATTCATGCACACCCCAAGGAAAAAAAAGGGTGACAAAAAATTAAGATGGCGTGGGAAGGCAAGGAGCAAAGATAGGAAGAGGTATTTAGGATTCTAGGGACTCTTTCAAAACAAGAAACTAATCCAAACCACTTTCCATATTTGATCAATGCAAAATCAAATCAAAACCACCAGATCAAAGGGGCATGGAGACCATTCATAATGTGAGGAAACTCACATAAAATATCTGGAAATTAATGTGGGGCATGCGATTATTCATTAGGTGGTGCAAGGGAGAAGATGGAATCATAGTCTAACTAGGATTCTCATATAGATTAGGTCAAACCCAATTAAATCATTTTCCAATTAGATTTGAGTCAACCTATTTAATAGGCTATCCTAATCCAATTAGAAGTTTAATAAAATTAAATTTAAATCATATTTAAATTTTATTTAATTTTTAATCAAAATTAGAAATTAGGTGCACTCAAATTCTAGTCGAACAGGGACTTATTCTCGCTTGCAATTAGCTTATCCAATAAATCATTTAAACTTAATCCAATTAAATCCAAATTAATTCTAATTAAATTTAATTTAATTAGACTTGATCTCAGCCTGATTGAGCAATCAAATTGAGCTAATTAGCAATCTAATTGCTAATCAAGCCTCCTACAATACTTGCATTAGGTCAAACATCAATTGCATTGATTGTTTGACCTTGGAATGATTCTCAATCATTGAATAACTATCTGATTAGGTTGCAACCTCTTATGTGTGTGATTTTATAGGTTCGAACCTAAGTTGATAGTATAGAAATCGATTTCTGTATCAATCGAAATGACCATCTAGCATGGTACTTGATGTCTGGATAGATCGAATGAATGCAAAGCAACATTCTTAGAATCCTAGCCTATGGTTATAGTATAATTCATCTCTTTGATCAATAATGCTCAAGATGACCTCGAGTATGCTGTTAACACTCATACAAGTCATCTCTATTGTATCTTAAAATTTTGTAAATCCTATGACTCCTCACGAGAATTACCCAAGCCTAGGTTTTGCTAAATTAAAACCCAGCGAGTCATTCTCTTTCTGAAGTTAATCAGGAGTGGTCAATCTCATCTTGACTCACACACTGACTTCATAAGTACTTGACAGTATCCAAAAATTATTTGAACCTATATTCAAAATACAGAAAGTCTAGCACCAAAGTACAGTAAGTTATCATCATGGTGATCTCAAGTCGGAGGAACACTTATACCCATTGGCCTTAGCTAGCTACTCTTGATAGTAGAGTATTACATTGATCGCGTTTAGTATAGATGTACTCCTACATCTCACCTGGATGTCATAGCAGTGTCTCCACACCACTTGATTATGAGGACAATCAATGCATATGGCATACAACGACCTACACTGGATAAGTTATCATCCTTATTAATAACTTATCATTTAATCATGAATTATTTAAGAACCATCCAATAAATCTTTCTTTATTGATTGATTGTGGTTCAAAGAATTTCATCATAATTTAGAAGATTATTTAAGAAAGATAGAACTTTTATGATGAACTAGCCAAATAACTATTATTATCAGATAATTCATATATAGGTTTCAATCATCTACAACTTAGATGATTGGCTTTAGAATACATTTTCCAACAGTTATAAAATTTGTAAAATATTAAAATACAGTATGGATGACTTGTATGAGTGTTTGATAGTGTACTCGAAGTCATCTTGAGCATTATTAGTCAAAGGGATAAATTATATGGTAACCATATTCCAGGGTTCTAAGAATATTCATTTTCATACATTCGACCTATCCGGATGTTGGGTGGCATTACTAGATGGTCATTTTAATTAATACAGAAATTGGTTCTTGTGCTACTGACTTATGTTCGAACCTATGGGATCACACATATAAAAGGTTGTAATCTGATCAAATGGTTGATCGATGATTTAGAATCATTTAAAGGTCTAAAAATAAATATGATTGATGTTTGACCTAATGCAAGTATTGCAGGAGGATTTGTTAGATGTGTGCCCTAGAAGCTAGATGGACTAAACACTTGTAATACACTTCTAAGGATAATTTTATAATTTTTGCTATAAATTAATAAAAAAATTATTTTCTATCATAGTATGTATTTAAAGTGTCTATGATACATCCATTGAGTTAATAGTAATGATAATTCATATTTTCAAGAGTTGAAAATTTGAGACATGAATTTTCATAATTTACTCATAAACAACTTTTGATCGTAGGATCATCATGAGGATGGTAATTGATCGAAAAATTTGGTGTACGATCGCTTTCTTAGGATAGATGTTTCTTGAGTCTATGGTGTGGAGACACTGGAGCGAGAGTACAGGTACTCGTTAGAGAACGAAAGCACTGAGCGTGATCACCTCGAGTAGTCATAAGAAAGTCTACCTTCTCATCGATAATTGACTCGATGCTGTAGGGTGTCTCTGGTTCTTTGATCTAAGGTGCATCGATAGTTCATCTTGAGGATGTTATAGGTTGACTACACCATAACTCAGTCTCCTAGCCATTCAAAATCCTGAGGTGTATGTTGGCTATAGTATGTTTATTGTAGAAATTGGATTGCACCAAAAGGAGATCTATCTACCGCGATAGATGAGGAGCAGCCTTATGATAATCATGAGATTGAGTCCTTAAGCCCATGATCATGGAAGAGTGAAGATGATAGAAAGAGTTTCTATTAGGATTTCACATTAGACTCAAATCGAATGATTAATTCATATGATGGATATTGGATTTGACGAGTTCACCTTAACCCTAATCCTATCGGAGCTTAAGATAGAAGAATTCAATCACACAGGTAGCTGCACTGAGTGGTTTGCTTTCGATTTTGATGGATTGCTACCATATACTTCTAGGTGTCACTGATGAATGTTGAAAGTAATTAAAATGATTTAGATAATCGATCATTCTAATTGAGAGTTGGTTAAATCGAATCAAGAGTTGGTTAGGTGGGATCAAAGAAAGCTTAGATTTGACCAGCCTAATAGGTTAAGTCTGGATCAAGATCGAATCACATTGAGATGTGATTCAATCAAGTCAAGACCTAATTTGACTCCATGATTCGAGCCTAGATTGTAGGCTAACCCAATTGGTTCTGATTTGATAATTTAATGTCTAAGGTAAGTTTGGCAGATATGATCGATTAATTTTTAATTAGGAGCTACTCGATCTGAATGCATTCTTGTCGAGTTAATGGCATATCCCTTCTACCAGTCTCACTTACCTAATGGCCATATCTGTTGACACAGTTCTGATTTGAGGTGGCTAACAATTCGAGCTAATCCCATGCCACTAGGTTAGTCA
Organism: Cocos nucifera; assembly: GCA_006176705.1. Classification (NCBI taxonomy): domain Eukaryota; kingdom Viridiplantae; phylum Streptophyta; class Magnoliopsida; order Arecales; family Arecaceae; genus Cocos; species Cocos nucifera. The sequence continues at coordinate 12,224 of QRFJ01007344.1, read as the reverse complement.
TAATTGTTATGATACTAAGTCAAGTCTAGTTTAATGAGACCTGAATCAAATCTTTCCCTAAGAAAAGATTAAGTCTGAGGTCTTCCACCATTGTAGATGTGCGGGCCCTTCCCGGGGTTGATTGTTCTCGGCTGGATACAGTGGCTCAGTTGCATCGGGAAAGATGCAACCATGTCTATTAGGCATTGGATGCTATGGGCTGGAGGATGAGAGTTGGGCTCAATATTTCGGATACGGTGAGAGATCCAATTAGGAAACCCAATTCATGCAAATGGTGGGTCTGACTTAACTAAGGAGTGGATCAATATTTCGAGATACGGTGAGATTCATGAATTAGAGACCAAGTTTGGGATGCACCATGATTAGAGAATCATTGAACAAGAGTTGTTCCACTCATTGGCTAACCCATCACCAATAACTGTTAGGTGAGGTGATGAGTCAGTTGGTGAGACCGCACCACCCACTAGAAATCATTAATCATGGAGATTTTTGCATCTCTACAGAGGGAGTATGTAGGGATCCAGGAAAATAGTGGGAGCTAATTTATTTAAAAATAAAATTCCTAAATAAATTGGTCAAGTCATAATTACAGTATCTAACTAGAATCTTTGACTCTCTATAGAAAAATGTCTGCGTCCAACCCATTGGCACGTATCCTGGACACACATAGACTGACCGGACCCAATTATAAAGATTGGCTCAGGAACTACAAAATTATTTTGGGTTCTAGAGAAGTTAACCCATGTATTGGACCAGGACCCTCCCACCTTACCAGCCCATCCATCCACTGAACAGAGAGCGTCTCTGAAGAAAAATGGATAGACGAAGATAATAAGGCCAGATATTACATGTTGGGCTCGATGTCTGATGAGCTCCAGCGCCAACATGAAGATATATCGGGACTGCTCGCCAAATGTTGGCTCACCTATGCAGGAGATGTTTGGTGAACAGAGTCGCGCAGCCAAATATCAAGTCACGAAATGACTTTTTAAGGCTAAGATGCGTGATGGGCAGTCAGTCCAAGATCACTGTCTGACATGATGATCAAGGACATGGAAGAGCTTGAGAAGCTCGGTGTGAAGTTAGACTTGGATCTGCAGAGAATGATATTATTCTGCAATCCTTGACTGATGCATATGGGCAATTCATCATGAATTACCACATGCATAAACTTCAAAATTCCTTGGCCGAATTAATGAATATGCTGGTTACCGCTGAGCTTTCTATGAAAGGTTCTAAAGGCTCAGTTCTTGCTATGGAACGGACTTCTTCCAAAAGAAAGTCTTATGGAAAGAAAAAGAAGTCTGTGAAAAAGCAAGAAGGTGGAAGGATCAAAGAAGAAGAAAAGGCAGAGCCGAAGAAGAAGGCTGATAAGCAAAGGAAAGTTTTTCCATTGCAAACAGCGACGGCCATTGGAAGCGGAACTGCCCTACTTACCTGGCCACCCTGAAGAACAAGAAAGAAGGAAGGTCCTTCTGGAGGTATGCTCGTTATTGAGTCTAACCTTACGGTTTCTTCTGCATCCAGTTGGGTGCTTGACTCTGGTTCTAGTGCTCATCTGTGCACTTCTATGCAGGGTCTTGAGGATAGCAGGAGGCTGAGGGAGGGATGGAGACATGATCCTACGCATCGGTAATGGAGCAAGAGTTGCTGCAGTAGCCGTGGGAACATACCCTCTTCGATTACCATCTGGTTTAGACTTAGTTTTAAAAGACTGTTATTATGTGCCTGCAGCTAGCAGGAATTTGATTTCTGTTTCATGCTTAGCACAAGAAGGCTATGTGATTACCTTCTTTAAGGACCATTGTAACATTCTTTATGAAAGAAATAAAATTGCAAATGGTTTTCCTTATTAATGGTCTTTATCAGCTACATATTGATGTACCTATTTTCTAACTATCGAGCAAAACGTGAATGCCAAACGACCTAGGGATAGTCCAAATGATAGATATCTATGGCACCTGAGATTAGGTCATATAGCAGAAGATAGGATCAACAAATTGGAGAAAAATGGGCTATTGAGTCCATTGACTTTCGAGTCATATCCAACTTGTGAATCTTGTCTTCAAGGCAAAATGACTAAACTCCCTTTTGTTGGACATGGGGAAAGGGCCACAGATCTCCTTGCCCTAGTACATACTGATGTGTGCGGCCCATTTGATGTGCCGGCTAGAGGCAATTTTGTCTACTTCATTACCTTTACCGATGATCTGTCTAGGTATGGGTATGTGTATCTTATGAGACACAAGTCTGAAGCTTTTGAAAAGTTCAAAGAATTCAGACATGAAGTAGAAAAACAAACTGGAAAAACCCATTAAGGTTCTTCGATCAGATCGAGGAGGTGAATACCTTAGCCGGAGAATTCCTAGACTATCTTAAGGAAAATGGCATAGTCTCTCAATGGACTCCACCAGGAACACCTCAACTCAATGGGATTTCAGAACGGAGAAATCGGACTCTATTGGATATGGTTCGATCCATGATGAGCTTCACAGACCTCCCTGATTTTCTTTGGGGACACTCATTGTTAACTTCAATCTATCTACTGAATAGGGTTCCCTCTAAAACCGTTCCTACCACACCGTATGAGATATGGCACGGTAAGAAACCAAGTCTGAGTCATCTCAGAATTTGGGGTTGTCCGGCTCATGTCAAAAGACAACAAGCGGACAAGTTAGAGTTTAGGTCCTTTAGAGCTCGATTCATAGGATATCCTAAAGAGTCATTAGGATACTATTTCTACATTCCAGAAGACCACAATGTGATTGTGAGTCGACATGCCATCTTTCTTGAAAAATAGTTTATTCAAGATAGCGGCATTGGAAAGCAGATTAAGCTTGATGAGAAAGTCTCACAAGCAGTAAACGAGCTAAGGACCAATTGGAACCAAATCAGGTTGAGCCAATAAGAACACTACCTCCTCCACCTCGTAGATCGGAAAGAGTTTTCCGTCCCCCTGAAAGATACTTAGGTATTATTTCAGAGGATGTAGAGGAAATGTTCCTCATAGGTAATGGTGCTCATGGTGATGATCCCAAAACCTACAACGAGGCGATATCAGATATCGACTCCGAGAAATGGCTAGAGGCAATGCAGTCAGAAATTGACTCGATGCACTCAAACCAAGTCTGGACCTTGGTAGATCCACCAGAAGGTATAGTACCTATTGGGTGTAAATGGATCTTCAAGAGAAAGATTGGTGCAGATGGGAATGTGGAGACATTCAAGGCTAGACTAGTGGCAAAAGGTTATAGTCAACGCGAAGGCATTGACTATCAGGATACCTTTTCCCAGTAGCTATGCTAAAATCCATCCGCACATTGCTTGCCTGTTGCAGCCTATTTCGATTATGAAATATGGCAAATGGACGTGAAAACGGCATTCTTAAATGGATATCTTGAGGAAGATATCTATATGGAACAGCCGCTAGGTTTCACATCCAGTGATACTGATCACAAGGTTTGCAAGCTGCAAAGGTCCATATATGGACTTAAGCAAGCATCTCGGAGCTGGAACACTCGTTTCAATGATGTGATCAAAAAGTTTGGTTTCATCAAAAATGAAGAGGAACCATGTGTTTTCAAAAAGGTCAGTGGGAGCGCTGTTGTCTTCCTCGTATTGTACGTGGATGACATCCTCCTTATTGGGAATGATATTCCCATGTTGACAATCAGTCAAAAATATGGTTGTCCAAGGAATTCTCCATGAAAGACCTAGGTGAAGCATCCTTTATTCTAGGAATTAAGGTCTATAGGGATAGACCGAATAGGATGCTAGGACTTTCACAGAAGATGTACATAGAGGAAGTACTAAAGAGGTTTAGTATGGAAAACTCTAAGAGGGGATTAATACCCTTCAGACATGGTATTCATCTTTCCAAGAAGATGTGCCCTAGCACACCTGAGGAAATAGAACGCATGAGCAAGATCCCTTATGCTTCTGCAATAGGGAGCCTCATGTATGCCATGCTATGTACACGACCTGATATAGCCCATGCTGTGAGTGTCACAAGCAGATATCAGTCAAATCCAGGTGAAGAACACTGGACTTCTGTGAAATGTATCCTTAAGTACTTGAGAAGAACTAAGGATATGATGTTGGTCTTTGGTAATGGAGAACTCCAAGTCCAGGGATACACAGACTCGGATTTCATGTCCGATATAGATGATCGAAAGTCGACATCTCTGGGAAGTCTGTTTGTGTGCAATGGTGGTGCTGTCAGCTGGAAGAGTTCCAAGCAAACTGTGATAGCAGATTCCACCATGGAAGCAGAATATATCGCTGCATCAGAGGCTGCGAAGGAAGCATTCTGGTACAAGAAGTTTGCTGCAGAAATTGGAGTAATGCCATCAGATGCCATTCCTCTATACTGCGACAACAATGGCGCCATAGCCCTTGCTAAGGAGCCGAGGTCTCACCAGAAATCCAAGCACATTGAGCGGCGATACCACCTCATCCGCGATTACCTCGAGAAGGGTTACGTCGAGGTCAAGAGAGTCAACTCCACAGATAATGTGGCAGACCCACTTACAAAGCCGTTGGGCCAGCAGAAGATCGAAGCCCACCTTGAGAAGATGGGACTTAGACTTGTAGCCAATTGGCTTTAGGACAAGTGGGAGATTGTTAGATATATGTGCCCTAGAAGCCAGAATTGGCTGACACTTGTAATACACTTCTAGGGGCAAAATTATAATTTTGACTATAATCAATAAAATGGGTTATTTTCTATCACATATGTGTATTTAGTGTCTGTGATACATCCTTTGAGTTAATGGTAATGATAATTCATATTTTCAAGAGTTGAAAATTTAAGACATGAATAATCATTATTAACTCATAAAATGCTCCCGACCATAGGATCATCACGAGGATGGTGATTGATCCGGAAGGTTGGTGTACAATCGCTTCTCTTTAGTAGATGAGTCTTGAGTCTACGGTGTGGAGACACCGGAGCGAGAGTACAGGTACTCGTTAGAGAACGAGGGCACTGAGCGTGACCACCTCGAGTAGTCATTAGGAAGTCTACCTTCTCGTCAATGACTGACTCGATGCTGCAGTAGTGTGTCTGGTTCTTTGACCTGAGGTGCATCGGCAGTTCACCTTGAGGGTGTTATAGTTTGACTACACCATTACTCGGTCTCCTAGCCATATGGAACCCTGAGGTGTATGTTGGCTATAGCATGTTCATTGTAGGAACTGGATTGCATCAAGATGGAATCTATCTACCTCGGTGGTAGAGGAGCAGCCCTATGATGATCATGAGAATCAAGTCCAGAAGCCCATGGCCATGGCAGAGTGAAATAATAGAAAGAGTTTCTATTTAGATTTTCACATTGGACTCGAATCGAATGATTACATCATATGACAGACTAGGGTTTGACGAGTTCACCTTAACCCTAATCTGATCGGGGCTCAAGATAGAAGAACTTAATCACACAGGTAGCTGCACCAAGAGGTTCGCATTCAGCTCTGATGGGTTGCCACCATATACTGCTAGGTGTCACTGGTGGATTTTGGGAGCAATTAGAATGATTTAGATGATCGATCATTCTAGCTGTTCGAATCAGAAGAGTTCTGATCCATCGAAAGGAGTTTCGATGATGTCGATGATAGAGATCATGACATATCCCATTACCATACACAGAACTGAACCTAACTGGGTCACACAAACAAGGGTTTGAATCTGGTGATCATCAATTGAACTGATCCAGTTCAATTGATCTGAATGAGATTCAATTAGGTTCAAGGAAAATCGTGCTAGCACTCGATTGAACCTAACGTTCTTCTTTTACTATCATAAATAAGTTGTCTGACTGAGCCAAAGGAGTTTGTGCTCAATCAGAGGCCTTTCATATTGGTCTGACTGGAGGTTGTCCAGTCAGAAAAGGTTGTCTTATTTTCATTAGATGACATTTAAGACATTTTTGGTCACCTGCCATTTCCTTTCACTTTGGTCAAAAGTCTACCTTTGACTGGTCAAATGTTGACCATTGACACTTTGACTTTTGACCACATGTCATGCACCTATTGGAGAGCTGGTGGGGGCCTGTCCCCCTGCCTAAAACCTGGCAAGAGAGAGGGCGCACGCCACCCTAGGCGTGCAGCCCAAGTATAGGCGCCTAGGAGTCCTTGTTGGACAGATTGGACTCCAGGATTTCCTTTTGGATTCCAATACCTAGGTCCAAAGTTTTTTATTCATCCAGTCTTGGCGTCACTATGTGGATCTTAGGGACCCTCTAAGGAGGAATCCAGGGAACTCTATTCCCACCAATCAGATTTAGATCTGATTGACATGAAGGCCTGTGATTGGTTCAGGATGATGTGGCATTGTATGGCGCAGTAGGGTCTATTCAAACCCTGTCTGCACCTAGGGTTAAGAACTCTTGCATAATTCCCATGCTCCAAGGCTGCCACTCTCTCTCTTCCATGCCCCATCTAATCTTCTCTATCCCCTCTCCATGCCCAAGGAGTTAGGCATGGGTTCAAGTAACATCCAAGGAAGAAAGGCGCCCAGATCAGGAAAAAGGCAGCACTGCTGAAAGAGACGATTGCTGCTTCCTCAAAAGAAGTTTTGAAGAACTTCAAGATTAGATCCATTTCTAATTTTTGAAGAAGAGATTCAGAAGGAGAAGACCTCTAGATTCTGCTCAAGTGGACACCGATAAAGGCCAGGCACATGTATGGTTCCTTCTAGAACCTCAGGATCAATTAGTATCATCACAGGATAATCTGATTATCCAAAATAAGGTATAAAATTAAATTAAATTAAATTATATTATTTTTATAATATCAGATCTTTAGGATCAGATCTGAGATGTCTCAGATCTGATTAGGATCATAGAAAAAAATTTTAAAATATTTTTTAGATCCAATTAGATTTGAACGATCTTGTACCAAAGAAATAAGATTTTTTCTTCAACTGAATCGATTAGCAATTGGATTGCTAAATGGCTCAATTTGATTAAGCAATCTGGCTGAGATGAAATCTAATTGAATTAGATTCAATTAGAATTAGTTTGGATTTAATTTAATTAAGTCTAATTGATTTATTGGATAAGCCAATTGCAAGTTCCTGTTCGATTAGGACTTGAGTATAGCTAATTTTTAAATTAATTAAAAATTAATTTAGATTTAAATTTGATTTATTCTAATTTAATTATGGAGATGTATTCAGGACATCAAAGATTGATGCACTAAAAGAGAAGATCAGTCTTGGACTTGAGTACACCTAATTTTTAATTTAATTAAAAATTAATTTAGATTTAAATTTGATTTACTCTAATTTAATTATGGAGATGTATTCAGGACATCAAAGGTTGATGTGCTGAAAGAGAAGATCAGTTTTCTCTTAGGATAGTTTTTAGATCTTTTTATTTTCTATTTTTTGGAAGATCCAAGGGTTGGATCTTTTCCTCTATCCTCCATGTATTCTTTATCTCTTGGAGGGTCCAAGAGATCTAAAGAATTTTTTTTTTGATTAAACATCAGGAGGGATCCACAAGAAGCTAGCACTTCAAGTGGATCTTTATTCGACAAACCTCCAATTTGTGTTGCAGCTTCGTATAGACTTTCTGTAGAGATCGGATGTGTGTGTAGCTCCAAGCAGCAAGGACAATAATAAGACTCAACCATGGTGTTCTTGACCCATGCAAAGTTAAGAGATTTGATCTCTTCTCTTACCTAGATGCGATCTAGGATTTGATCTAGAACTATTCTAGATCTAGGGTATTGATGTGATCAATACTAAAGCATTTTTATTTTTAGATTTATGTATGCATTATGACATGTTACAGATTTTAGATATAGGATTTAGTAATTAGATTACATGCTTTTATAGATTAAATAGTTTAATGTACATCTTTCACTGTAATTTATTTTAAAAAAATTTTAAAATTCAAGCATGAAACCTTGCATGTTTTCCAACAGTGGTATCAGAGCATCTAGGTTCTTTTATAACATGATTATGTTTACATTAAAATAAATTTAAAAATAAAACTTTAAAGATCATATATACTGATATAAGGTTGTCCTGCTGTAAGATTTATTTCTTACAGTGGAGAGGTTGTCCTATCATGTGTTGATCTATAAAATTGAATCATGAATAAGTTAGATTAGATCTAAGCAAATTTATGATTTATTTTTTTAATTTTAAATCAAAAATAAATAGATGTTAGATCTATTTTTGATTATTTGGATTAGATCAAAACAATATCGGATTGTACATACTGATAATAAGGTTATCCTGTTGTAAGGTTAACCCCCTTACAGTAGAGTGGTTGTCCTAGTATATGCTAACCTGAATAATCTAAATCATAAATATGTTAGATAAAATCTAAAATAATTAATGATTTATTTTAAAATTTTAAATCTAACATTAATTAGTTTATGATTTGATTTTGTTTATTTAGATAAGATCTATATGATAAGTTTCATGCTCTAGATCTAGATCCTCATGCTACATATGTTAATATGTAGTTTATATTTTTGAAACTAGTTTGAATATATATGACATATTTGATTTGTAGAAATTAAATTATGAACTTACTGTTAGATATGTGTGCCCTAGAAGCCAAAATTGGCTAACACTTGTAATACACTTTTAGGGGCAAAATTATAATTTTGACTATAAATAATAAAATGGGTTATTTTCTATCACACATGTGTATTTAGTGTCTGTGATACATTCCTTGAGTTAATAGTAATGATAATTCTTATTTTCAAGAGTTGAAAATTTAAGACAAGAACCTTCATTATTAACTCATAAAATGCGCCTGATCATAGGATCATCATGAGGATGGTGATTGATCCAGAAGGTTAGTGTACAATCACTTTTTTATAGTAGATGAGTCTTGAGTCTATGGTGTAGAGACACCAAAGCGAGAGTATAGGTACTCGTCAGAGAATGAGGGCACTGAGCATGACCACCTCGAGTAGTCATAAGGAAGTCTACCTTCTCGTCGATCACTGACTTGAAGCTGCAGTGGTGTGTTTGGTTTTTTGACCTGAGGTGCATCGGCAGTTCACCTTCAGGGTATTATAGTTTGACTACACTATGACTCGATCTCCTAGCCATTTGGAACCCTAAGGTGTTTGTTGGCTATAGCATGTTCATTGTAGGAATTGGATTGCACCAAGATGGAATCTATCTACCTTGGTGGATGAGGAGCAGCCCTATGATGATTATGTTAGATATATGTGCCCTAGAAGCCAGAATTTGCTGACACATGTATTATAATTTTGATTAATGAAATGGGTTATTTTCTATCACACATGTGTATTTAGTGTCTGTGATACATCCTTTGAGTTAATGGTAATGATAATTCATATTTTCAAGAGTTGAAAATTTAAGACATGAATAATCATTATTAACTCATAAACAGCTCCCGACCATAGGATCATCACGAGGATGGTGATTGATCCAGAAGGTTAGTGTACAATCACTTTTTTATAGTAGATGAGTCTTGAGTCTATGGTGTAGAGACACCAAAGCGAGAGTATAGGTACTCGTTCAGAGAATGAGGGCACTGAGCATGACCACCTCGAGTAGTCATAAGGAAGTCTACCTTCTCGTCGATCACTGACTTGAAGCTGCAGTGGTGTGTTTGGTTTTTTGACCTGCAAGTCTGATGGGTCGGGCCATTGCTGCTGTGTTAGATATATGTGCCCTAGAAGCCAGAATTGGCTGACACTTGTAATACACTTCTAGGGGCAAAATTGTAATTTTGATTATAATTAATGAAATGGGTTATTTTCTATCACACATGTGTATTTAGTGTCTGTGATACATCCTTTGAGTTAATGGTAATGATAATTCATATTTTCAAGAGTTGAAAATTTAAGACATGAATAATCATTATTAACTCATAAACAGCTCCCGACCATAGGATCATCACGAGGATGGTGATTGATCCGGAAGGTTGGTGTACGATCGCTTCTCTTTAGTAGATGAGTCTTGAGTCTACGGTGTGGAGACACCGGAGCGAGAGTACAGGTACTCGTTAGAGAACGAGGGCACTGAGCGTGACCACCTCGAGTAGTCATTAGGAAGTCTACCTTCTCGTCAATGACTGACTCGATGCTGCAGTAGTGTGTCTGGTTCTTTGACCTGAGATGCATCGGCAGTTCACCTTGAGGGTGTTATAGTTTGACTACACCATTACTCGGTCTCCTAGCCATATGGAACCCTGAGGTGTATGTTGGCTATAGCATGTTCATTGTAGGAACTGGATTGCATCAAGATGGGATCTATCTACCTCGGTGGTAGAGGAGCAGCCCTATGATGATCATGAGAATCAAGTCCAGAAATCCATGGCCATGGTAGAGTGAAATAATAGAAAGAGTTTCTATTTAGATTTTCACATTGGACTCGAATCGAATGATTACATCATATGACAGACTAGGGTTTGACGAGTTCACCTTAACCCTAATCTGATCGGGGCTCAAGATAGAAGAACTGAATCACACAGGTAGCTGCACCAAGAGGTTCGCATTCAGCTCTGATGGGTTGCCACCATATACTGCTAGGTGTCACTGGTGGATTTTGGGAGCAATTAGAATGATTTAGATGATCGATCATTCTAGCTGTTCGAATCAGAAGAGTTCTGATCCATCGAAAGGAGTTTCGATGATGTCTATGATAGAGATCATGACATATCCCATTACCATACAGAACTGAACCTAACTGGGTCACACAAACAAGGGTTTGAATCTGGTGATCATCAATTGAACTGATCTAGTTCAATTGATCTGAATGAGATTCAATTAGGTTCAAGGAAATCGTGCTAGCACTCGATTGAACCTAACGTTCTTCTTTTACTATCATAAATAAGTTGTCCTGACTGAGCCAAAGGAGTTTGTGCTCAATCAGAGGCCTTCATATGGTCTGACTGGAGGTTGTCCAAGTCAGAATAGGTTGTCTTATTTGTAAGACATTACCTGCCATTTTTGGTCACCTGCCATTTCTTGTTCTTTGACTTTGGTCAAAAGTCTACCTTTGACTGGTCAAACGTTGACCATTGACCCTTTGACTTTTGACCACATGTCATGCACCTATTGGAGAGCTGGTGGGGGCTTGTCCCCCTGCCAGAACTTGGCAAGGAGAAGGGCGCACGCCAAGGGTGGCGTGAGCCCAAGTAGGAGGCGCCTAGGAGTCCTTGTTGGACAAGGACTCCACCTCCCTTTTGGATTCCAATCAGAGTTCTACTAAGAATCCAGTTTGACTGGTCTTAGGCGCCCTCTAAGGAGGAATCCAGGGGTCTCTATTCCAACCAATCAGATTTAGATCTGATTTCACAAAGGGTTGTGATTGGTTGAGAGGAAGAGGAGTTGGATCACAAGAGGTCTATAAATAAGACCCTGCGCCCAACCCTAATTTAAAATGAGATTTCCCACGCCCCAAGGCTGCCTCTCCCCTCCTTCTCCATGCCATACTCTCTTCTCCCCTTGCTCTCCACGTCCAAAAATGTTTTGGACTTAGTTTGGTGCGATTCAGATCAAGGAAAGGCGATCAAAAGCAAGAAGGCTGCGCTGCTGCAAAAGGACGACTGCAGATCTTCAAAAGAGTTTTGAAGATCCTCCAGATCAGATCCAGATCTGATTTTTGGAGGTGTGATAGAGAAGAAGAGGTTCTCCAGATCCAACCCGAGTGGATACCGGTAGAGGCCAGGCGCTTGCGTGGCTAAGATCCAGAACCTTCCGCTGCAATCAGGATCATCTACAGGGTAATAGGATTACCCAAATCAGGTAAATTAAATTTGATTTAATTTATCTTATTTTATTTTATTTATTAAAATAATAAGAATCAGATCTGAAACATATCAAGATCTGATTGAGATCAAGAGAAAAATTTTTGAAATATATCTCTTGATCTAATCAGATCTGGACGAACCTGGACCGGAAATCAGGATTTCCCTTCAACTGGTATCAGAGCCATGGTTCTAAATTGTTTAGATCTGATTTTAATTTTATTTTAATTAAAATAATGATTTAGATCACAAGATTGATCAGATCTAAAAAAATTAATTAAAATTTGGATCTAAGAACAGAATATGCATGACTAGTTCTAAATAGAATAGTTCAGAATAGTTTGCATGTCTTTGATTTAATATGATTAAATCATATTTTAGATCTTCTTATTTACTGTTTTCTGATATTATAAGTGTTATAATAACATCTGATAAACAGCAAATAAAATTATTTAATTTTAAATATCATATGAGATATGA
>QRFJ01007343.1:0-41321 GCA_006176705.1 Cocos nucifera | reverse complement strand
GGTCACACAAACAAGGGTTTGAATCTGGTGATCATCAATTGAACTGATCTAGTTCAATTGATCTGAATGAGATTCAATTAGGTTCAAGAAAATCGTGCTAGCACTCGATTGAACCTAACGTTCTTCTTTTGCTATCATAAATAAGTTATCCTGTCTGAGCCAAAGGAGTTTGTGCTCAAACAGAGGCCTTCATATGGTCTGACAGGAGGTTGTCCAAGTCAAAAAAGGTTGTCTTATTTGTAAGACACTACCTGCCATTTTTGGTCACCTGCCATTTCTTGTTCTTTGACTTTGGTCAAAAGTCTACCTTTGACTGGTCAAACATTGACCATTGACACTTTAACTTTTGACCACATGTCATGCACCTATTGGAGAGCTGGTGGGGGCCTGTCCCCCTGCCAGAACCTGGCAAGGAGAAGGGCACATGCCACCCTAGGCGTGTGCCCAAGTTGGAGGCGCCTAGGAGTCCTTGTTGGACAAGGACTCCATCTCCTTTTTGGATTCCAATTAGAGTTCTTCTAAGAACCAACTTTGACTGGTCTTAGGCACCCTCTAAGGAGGAATCCAGGGGATTCTATTTCCACCAATCAGATTTAGATCAGATTTCACAAAGGGTTGTGATTGGTTGGAAAGAAGAGTAGGATCACAGCTAGTCTATAAATAAGACCCTGTACCCAACTCAGATAAGAGATATGATAAGATCATAGTTTCTCCATGCCCCAAGGCTGCCTCTCCCCTCCTTCTCCATGCCATAGTCTCTTCTCCCCTTGCTCTCCACATCCAAAAGGAGTTTTGGACCTTGGTTGGTGCAATTTAGATCAAAGAAAGGCAATCAAAAGCAAGAAGGCTGCACTGCTGCAAAGGACGACTGCTCATCTTCAAAAGAGTTTTGAAGATCCTCCAGATCAGATCCAGATCTGATTCTTGGAGGTGTGATAGAGAAGAAGAGGATCCCCAGATCCAACCCGAGTGGATACTGGTAGAGGCCAGGCGCTTGCGTGGCTAAGATCCAGAACCTTCCGCTGCAAACAGGATCATCAACAGGGTAATAGGATTACCCAGATCAGGTAAATTAAATTTGATTTAATTTATATTTTAATTTTATTTTATTAAAATAATAAGAATCAGATCTAAAACATATCAAGATTTGATTGGGATCAAGAGAAAAAATTTTGAAATATATCTCTTGATCTGATCAGATCTGAACGAACCTGGACCGGGAAATCAGGATTTCCCTTCACCTCTTCCTATAATTTTTCACACTCCAAACCTATCACAAAGCTCTATATTTCATAAAAAAATTAGAATAAAATTTATCCAATAAATAGAGAAAAAGAAGAGTCCAAGTTAGATCAAAATCATAGACTAGAAATATCCAAATATGGAAAGTTTTTTGGGCGCCCAACTCTTGGGCACCTCCTCCATATTTTTTGGCATGGACCAGCAAGGGAGGGTGCATAAAAAAAGAGATTATTTGCATAGAATAAGAGAATAATTAATTAAAAGAGGGGGTGGTACTCAAGGGAAGGTGTTTTGGTCAATAAGGATTCATTCTGATAGAATCCTAAGCAAAACTAACTCCTCTTTTGACTTGGTCTTCCAACAAATTGCTTTATGAGTAAATAAGGAAAGAAAGAGGGAATGAGAAGACATGGGTGTGGAGAATTTTCATGTATGAAATAAAATAAAAAGGGCATGGAGCATGAGGATTAAGTGGCGTAAGTGACAGGGAGTCCTAGTCACACTAGGACTCCTATTTTGACTTGGTCAAACAAGATCTTTTAACCAAATAAAATAAAAATTAAACCAATCTAACTAAATAAGCCCCTAACCCATTTAAGGATTTAATTAAATTAGATTAAATCAAATTTAATTTTGATATATTTTTGAATCAAATTAAAAAATTGGGTTAATCCGAGTCCTAGTTAGACTAGGACTAGTTCTTTCTTGCAATTGGATTATCCAATAAACCAATTGGACTTGATCCAATCAAGCCCAAACCAAATCTAATTAAATCATATTTAATTAGATTTAATCTTAGCCTATTGATATAATTAAATTAAGCTAATTAGTAATTCAATTACTAATCGATCCTCCTGCAACACTTTCACTAGGTTAAAAATCAATCGTATTGATTGTTTAACCCTAGAATGATTATTAATCATTGATCAACCATCCGATCAGATCATAAGCACTAATCTGTATAACCTCATAGGTCCAAACCAATGTCAGTAGCATAAGAATAAATTCTTATACCAATCGAAGTGATCATCTAGCAGTGATACCTGACGGTTGGATAGGTCGAAGGTGTAGAACACCATCCTTAGAACCCACATGGATATAGTTTCTATATAATTCATCCCCTTGACCACAATGCTCCTAGGACATGTCAGAGTTCAACTATCAACTCTGATCAGATTGTCCACATTGTATCTCAAAATATCAAATCCATCTGATGGATTATCCTGGCCAAGGTTTTGCTATATTGAAATACAATGATACATTCTTCTCCAACTCTTGGAGTGGTCAATTCCATCTTGATCACACTCCGACTTTGCAAGTACTTGACTGTGCCCAGAAGCCTTTCATTACTGAATTAGAAATTTAGTTAGTCCAGTACCAAAGTACAGTGAGTTGTTTGCAAGTTACTGAGGTGATCTCAGGTCTATGGGATACTTATACCTATATCCTATTAGAGACATTCTCGACAACAGAATGCTCTAAAGTTGGTCACGTTCAATGACGATGTACCCATACATCTCACTTGTATGCCATACCAGTGTCTCCATACTTCTTGGTTAAGAGGACAACCAACCTATATGGCATATAGCGATCTATGCTCAATAGACACTGTTGCCCTAATTAACAGCCTATCATTTGGTCGTGAACAAATTTAAGGACTAATCGATAAATGCTTTCTTTATTGAAACTAAACAGTTCTAAAGACTTCATCACAATAATGAAGTTCATTAGAAGATGTAAACTTATGATGAAAAAGAAGCCAAAATATTTTTATTAATTAATAAATTAATTATAATTATAAAATAGCTCAACCATCAACAGACTGACGATTGGCTTTGGAACATAATTCCCAACACATCAATGTAGGGCCAGACTAGGATGATCAAGCATGATAAGAGTCAATCTGAATGCTTCTTTTGCAAGAAGCGGAGGCACTGAAAGAGGAACTATCCTCCGTACATTGCCTTCTTGGATCTGAACAAGTAGAGAAAGAAGCAAGCTATTGCTGAACAAGATATTTATATGATAACTTCTTACAATTTCTTTATTTATGATATTACTGACTGGGTATTGGATATCGGTAGCCCTTACCATATTTGCAATTCATTGTAGGGATTGCAGATCAGTAGAAGATTCGGGCAAGGTGAGAGATTCCTAAATGTTCGAGATGGATGACCAGTTCCAGTTCTAGCTTTAGAAATTTTGAAACTTGTATTTGAATCTCATACCATTATTCTTAGTGATTATCATTTATGTCCTTGTTTCTTTTTAAATATCATTTCTATAGGCCTTTTGGCCATGAACAATTATGAAATTTCAATAACAAAATGAGTTTGTAATGTCATTGTGAACAGTACTACTGCTTTCTATGGACAATTGAATAATGGTGTGTATATATTATCACAACCTATTAATGTAGTCTATTCTACTGGCAAGCATCCTAGATTAGATAGTATATTAGATATCTACTTGTGGTACTGTAAGCTAGGTCATATAAATAAGAACAGGATAAACATGTTGACTCAAGAGGAAATCCCTGAAGTCAATGATTCTGAATCACTTCCAACCTGTGAGTCCTATCTTCTTGGTAAAATGAGCAAGTCACCTTTTGCTTAAAAAGGTGAGAGAGCAAATGAGTTCTTAGTTCTAGTACATACTAATGTATGTAGACCAATGAGCATAAATGTCTGAGATGGATATGTCTACTTCATCACTTTCACAGATGATCTATCCATATATGGATATATCTATCTGATGAAATATAAGTTGGATTCTTTTAAAATATTCAAATGATTTTGAAGTGAAGTAGAAAAATAAATTGAAAAGAGTATTAAAACTCTCTAGTCTGATCGAAGAGGAGAATACCTTTCTAGTAAGTTTCTCACATATCTAGGAGAGAATGAAATTCTCTCCTAATGGACTCCTCTTGGAACACCACAGCATAATGGTGTGTCTGAAAGGAAGAATCGGACTTTGTTAGACATTGTCTGATCCATGATGAAATTTGCCAACTTGTCGATATCCTTCTGGGGATATGCACTCAAATCGACTTATTATCTATTAAATAGGATTTCAAGTAAGTCTATAGTTAAAACCTCATATGAGATATGGAAAGGGCGTAAGCCAGCACTTTCACACTTTAGGGTTTGGGGGTGCCCGGCTTATGTCAAACGATTAGTTACAGACAAACTTGGACCAAGGTCTGACAAGTGCACATTTATAAGGTACCTAAAAGAGACCAAAGCATATTATTTCTATCATGCTAATGAATAAAAGGTGTTCGTCAGCCTTAGGACAATCTTTTTGGAAAAAGAGTTTCTTGGTGAAGGAACTGTTGCCTCTAAGGTTGAACTTAATGAAGTTCAATAGGTAGAAAGTCTGACATAAAATGTTGAACCTAAGTCAAATTTGATCAGATCAGATCCGAAGCCTAGTGAACCTGCACCATTAAGGCGATATGGTAGAGTACCGCGCCATCCAGATAGATACTATGAATTCCTAGTCCAGGATGGTGATTGCATCAAACTCGATGAGAATGATAAGGACCCAATCACTTATATAGATGCGATGTAGAGATCCAACTCTGAGAAATGGCTAGAAGCCATGGGATCCAAAATGGATTCCATGAAGGTCAATGATGTATGGACATTAGTTGAACCACCTGAAGGGGTTAAGTCCATTGGGTGTAAATGGATGTTCAAAAAGAAGAGGGGAGTAGATGAAAAGGTGGAGACCTATAAAGCCCATCTGGTTGTCAAGGGGTATCATCAACATTATGGTATTGACTTTGATGAGATGTTCTCTCCTATGACAATGCTCAAGTCCATTCGAATCATGCTTGCCATTGCTGTCCATCTGGACTATGAGATCTAGCAGATGGATGTAAAGATAGCTTTCCTAAATGGAGAGCTGATCGAAGAGATGTATATAATACAACCTAAAGGATTCACATGCACAGATGAGTCCAAGGTGTGCAAGCTTCAAAGATTCATTTATGGATTGAAGTAGGTATTTTGGAGTTGGAACATACATTTTGATAAAGTGATCAAAACGTATGACTTCATTAAGAACGGAGAAGAACCCTGCATTTACAAATATGCAAATGGTCTAGCAATGGTATTCCTTATTTTGTACATGGATGACATTCTCTTAATTAAGAATGACATCCCCGCACTACAAGGAATAAAATTCTGGTTATCATCACAGTTCTTTATGAAGGACTTGGGTGAAGCATCCTACATCCTAGGGATGAAGATCTATAGGAATAGATCTAAAAGGATGCTTAGTATATCTCAGTCCACGTACATAGAAACTATGATGAAGAAGTTCAATATAGAGAATTCCGAAAAGGGCTATCTTTCGATAGGCCAAGAAATTTTTTTCTCTAAGAAGGATTATCCGACAACTCCTGAAGAGAAAGAGCATATGAGTAGAATCTCATATGCTTCGGCAGTGGGGTCTATTATCTATGCAATGATATGTACGAGACCAGATGTAGCTTGTTCACTAGGAGTGGTGAGTAGATACCAATCGAACCCTAGAGAAAATCACTGGAAGGTGGTTAAAACCATCCTTTAGTATTTGAGAAATACTAAGGACCAATGGTTGGTTTATGGTGAGTCAAATCTGAAGCTTGTGGGGTTTACAGGGTCCAGCTTTCAATCTAACCATGATGATAGTAAAAGCATGTCAAGATATATCTTTACTCTAAATGGTGGAGTCATCTGCTAGAAAAGTTTCAAGCAGCAAATAGTGGCTGACTCTGTTTGCGAAGCAGAGTACATGGCAGCATCAGATGCAGTAAAGAAAGTTGTGTGACTGAGGAAGTTCATCACCGAGCTCAAAGTAGCACCCTCTATTGATGGTCCAGTCCTACTCCACTATGATAGCACTAGCGCCATAGCTCAAGCAAAGAAACCGAAGGCATACCAGCAGACAAAGCACACTCTATGCTGCTTTCATTTGGTCTGTGAGATCGTGGATCATGGTGACGTCGACCTTCAGAAGAATGATGGAAAGGAGAACCTAGCCGACCCCTTCACTAAAGCTCTGGCAATCAAGAAGCTCGACAATCATAAGTCAAAGATGGGTATTAGATACTATGCCGAGTGGCTTTAGGACAAGTGGGAGTTGTTGAAAATTATGTCCCAAAGTCAATCATCAGCCTATTGATGGTTCAACTATTTTATAATTATAATTAATTTATTAATTAATAAAAATATTTTAGCATCTTTTTCATCATAAGTTTACATCATCTAATGAACTCCATTATTGTGATGAAGTCCATAGGACTATTTTGTTTCAATAAAGAGATCATTTATCGATTAGTCCTTAAATTTGTTTACGATCAAATGATAGGCTGTTAATTAAGATGACAACATCTATCAACCATAGGTCGCTATATGCCATATAGATTGATTGTCTTCTTAACCAAGGAGTGTGGAAACACTGGTATGCCATACAGATGAGATGTATGGGTACATCATCATTGAATGTAACCAACTCCAGAGCATTCTACTGTCGAGAGTGTCTCTGATGAGATATAGGTATAAGTATCCGTTAGACCTAAGATCACCTCAGTGACTTGCAAGCAACTCACTATGCTTTAGTACCAAACTAACTAAATTTCTAATTCAGCAATAAAAGGCTTCTAGGCACAGTCAAGTACTTACGAAGTCGGAGTGTGATCAAGATGGAATTGACCACTCCAAGAGTTGGAGAAGAATGTATCACTGTATTTCAATATAGCAAAACCTTGGTCAG
This sequence comes from Cocos nucifera, assembly GCA_006176705.1. Lineage (NCBI taxonomy): Eukaryota > Viridiplantae > Streptophyta > Magnoliopsida > Arecales > Arecaceae > Cocos > Cocos nucifera. The sequence goes on along the minus strand of QRFJ01007343.1, from coordinate 34,316 downwards.
GGTAATCCATCAGATGGATTTGATATTTTGAAATACAATGTGGACAATTTGATTAAAGCTGATAGTTAAACTCTGAGGTGTCCTACGAGCATTGTGGTCAAGCGGATGAATTATATGGAAACTATATCTGCATGGGTTCTATGGATGGTGTTCTACACCTTCGACCTATCCGATCGTCGGGTATCATTGCTTAATGATCACTTCAATTGGTATAAAAATTTATTCCTATGCTACTGGCTTAGGTTCAGATCTATGAGGTCATACACATTAGAGCTTATGATCTAATCGGATGGTTGATCAACGATTAAGAATCATTCTAGTGTTAAACAATTAATAAGATTGGTGTTTAACCTAGTGCGAGTATTGTAGGAGGATAGATTAGCAATTGGATTGCTAATTAGCTTAATTTGATTAAGCCAATTGGTTGAGATTAAGTCTAATTAAATATGACTTATTTAGATTTGGCTTGGGTTTGATTGGATCAAGTTCAATTGGTTTATTGGATAAGCCAAGTGCAAGGAAGAACTTATCCAAGTCTAACTAGGACTTGAATTTATCCAAATTTCTAATTTAATTAGAAAATAAATTAAAATTAAATATAATTTAATTAAGTTCATAAATGGGTTAGGGCCTTATCTAATTGGGTTGGTTTAATCTTAATTTTATTTGGTTAAAAAATCTTATTTGACTAAGTCAAAATAGGAGTCCTAGTGTGACTAGGACTCCCTATCACTTATGCCACTTAATCCTCACACCCCATGCCCTTTTTGTTTTATTTCTTATATGAAATTTCTCCACTCCCATGGCTTCTTATGTCTTTTTTTCTTCTCCTTTTTTCACAAGGTAATTTGTTGGAAGACCAAGTCAAAAGAGGAGTTTGTTTTGCTTAGGATTCTATGAGATAGAATCCTTATTCACCAAAATACCTTCCCTTGAGTGCCATCCCCTCTTTTAATTAATTCATCTCTTATTCTATGAAAATAATCTCCTTTTTTATGCACCCTCCCTTGCTGGTCCACGTCAATAATTATGGAGGAGACACCCAAGAGTTGGGCACCTCAACAACTTCCCATGTTTGGATATTCCTAGTCTAGAATTTTGATCTAACTTGGAGTCTTCTTTTTTTCTATTTATTGGATGAATTTTGTTCTAGTTCTTTTATGAAAAATAGAGCTTTGAGAGAGGTTTGGGGTTTTCTAAAATTAGAGGAAGAGGGTCCTTGGGCTTAGGGGTTCCATAGGCACCAAACTAGTTGTCTAGGTGAGAGAAAAGAGAAGAAGAAGAGGGTCTTCTTCTAGGGATGTTTTATTTTCAATCTCTCCTTCTTTTTTTGAGTTTTTTCTGAAAGAGTCTCAGATCAATAAACTCTCATCTTTCTTCTCATATTTTGGAGAGCTTAAATTTTGAAGAAGAGAGCATCGGATCGATCGTTGAAAAGGATCAGCATAGTACTAGCATGCTATGCTGATTTCCTGCATCGGACTTCAGATCAGAGATCGCAGGCTCGTGTGGATGACTCCTAGAGGCCAGACACGTGTGTAGCTCATGACATCATCCTCAAGCCTAGATCAATAAGTTAGAATGTCTAACTTGCTTAGATAATAGATATGATCTATAAACTTCATACCTGCATTTGATGTAATGTAGATCTATGTTGATTTGATCAACCTTTTACTTTCTTATTTGATTTTAATTTTTGATTTAATATTATGCCTTGATTATGTAATAAATCTGAGATCTAGATATTTACATATTTATTTAAAAATATTTGATTATTTAAGTCTTCTGTTGTAAGATCTTAAAAAAGTTTTCAAGATCTACCTATAAAATCCTAGATCTTGTTCCTTCATAAATTAATGAACCTATTATCACTCAACTTAATGGGAGACTATGATTTAGTTATTCATATAACTATTTTATTTTTAAGGACCTAATAATTTTATAGAATTTAGTTAACATATTTAAAAAAAGTGAGCAAATTTTGATCCTTCCTCTGACTTCACTAAGTCGGATAAAAAAGGATCTATCTAAGCTGGCATTAGGAGCACCTAAATCAATCAGACTGATTTACCTAATTGACATGGATGAGTTTGAATTATCTAGTAATCTAATCAAAATCTAACTCACTAGGATGGTCAGATAAGTGAGATCAGTGGACGAGATATGCCATTAACTCATCAGATCGAATCAGTGCGAGTAGCTCCCAATTAAAAACCATTGGTCAAACAGCCAAACTTATCTTAGACACCATTCAGTTTATTAGTTTTAATTTGACCAATCTAGTAATTTTAGGTTTGACTGCATAGCCATGAATCAAGTTTATTTGGTCCTCGTTAAAGACATGGACTTGACCAACTACAACTATTGTAATTGAGTCTATAGAGTCCTTGACCTAATCTAAATTAATATTTAATTAAATTTAATCAATTACTCTAATTTAGTACAATCTTTAACTAACCTTAGGTCTAACCCTATTTATGGACCTAATTCAACTAACCCAATAACCCACGTTTTATGTTTAATGACTTAGAGTCTTAATTCACAATTCTAGACACTAAATCATTATACTTAATATTTAACTAAGTTGATGGGCTATGGGTTAGGGTTCCACATTTTGAAAAATATTTTTAAAATATTTGAAAGATTTTTTATAACTTAGTATTATTCACTAATTGATTTGACTCACTTTAAAATTGAATCAGCTTAATTCATAAACAATATTAGTTGGAAGATTTAATCTAAAACTATATACACTACATAATACTAAATCATAAATCAAACTTTATCTAATTATATATTAATGATCATAAATTAGATTAAATCCTAATATAATTAGATCATAAAAATATTAAATTAAATCTAAGATTTTATGATTAATGATATAGATCAGCAATGTACCAGGACAACCTTTTCACTGTAAGAGATAAACCCTACAGTAGGACAACCTGTAGTCCATGTGATCTGAATTTTAATTTTTAGATCTAATTAATTAGATTATTAGATTAATATTTAGATTAAATCTAAATTATCAATCTAAAATATGCAAGCATATCATGTTTAGTGAAGCTGCTCTGATACCATTTGAAGAAAATTGCGTAGGGTTTAAGCATGCATTTTCAAAACTTTTTTGAATAAAATAGTAGTGAAAGCAAATATTAATAAAAAATTAATACTATGCATGCATTGATCATATCAAATAAATCTCACTTAAGATCTAAACATGCTAATATGTGATAGAAAAATAAAATGTATTCGATCAGCAAATCGAATCTGCTGACTGATATGAGTTTAGAACTCGATACCTTTTAGTAGATAGCTGATCTCCATGATCTAAATCTACCAAAAGAAGCTATGGTGTTACGCTCTAGCTGCACTCTCATCTGACCTCTATGGATGGTCCAAATGGAGCTCCTGATCCCGACCAGCTCTATCGGAGTGCTAGCTCCCCATCGGGGCCTTTGATGGCTGATCATGATTGATCCAATTGATCATATACTTTCTAATTTTTTGCATACTCCAAAAAATTATAACATAAATACTAGAGGATGATGAAGAGGTGTTTCAAATTTTGTGGTGATCTGATGCTCACAGCACTCGATCTCTCCACCCAAACCTAGATTCCTAAAACTAGGGTTTCACTCATACCAAAAACCCTGACACACAAAAAATTCTATCACGCCCTATCTGTATGGAGTTTTCCTACAAAACAAGTTTTTATGAAAAGTTGACTTTTATATCTATAAACCCTATTTAGATCATATCAAAAAATTGGGTATCCTTAGATGTAAAAATCAGAAGAGAAGAGAGGTATGAGGAAAAAGTAAAGTGCTATAGGACCCTGCTCACCTTCACTCTAAGATTTTTTTTCACCAAAAACTAATGTCCAATCATTCTAAAATTTTTACCACATAATGAAATCCCCTTCTTCTATATGCACAAAAATTCTAATAATTTATTGACATGAGTACCATGGGAAAAGTACATGAAAAATGATAAGGATCAAGTGGTTGGGAGGTTTTAACCACTCACTTGATTTCAAAAGTCAAATGAGCCTCTTATTTTTATCCAATGCCTCCTCCCATGTGTATAACACAAAGAAGGACTCTCCTTCTGTATGTGCACAATTTTATTTCTCCAAAAAATATTCGACAAACAAAAGGGAGGGCGTGGAAAGTAGATAAGGTTGGATTGGTTCCAACCTCCAACAAACTGAGTTGAATTCAAAACTCAACTTACATTGAACCGGTCGAACCCTTGGACCAGGTCAAAAGCAGATAGGAGAGGGGGTGTAGAAATCTATTGGGTGAGAGAAAAGATACATACAAAAATTTTGGGCATGGAACAAGAGTGGAGAAGTCAAAAATGGTTGGAGCATGGGAGAGTTTGAATTCAAACATCATTTGACTTGGTCCTAATTAGTTTCAGCCAAACCAATTAATCTAGAACCAATTAGATCAAGTTAAATCCATCTAAATTAGACTTAGCCTAATTTAAAAAAATCTTAATCAAATTAGAAATTAATTAGGTCCAGGTCCTAATCAAATCAGGGTCAAAACTCCCATAGCGATTAGGTCATCTCATGACCTAATCGGGTCAAACCTACTTGAATCAAATTCAACCAGACTTGATCAAATCCTCATCGCTCAATCAAATTAAGCTAATCAATAATTAAATTATTAATTAATCCTTTAAAAATATCTGAGTCCAAATTGGATGGTTTATCGGGCAATAGAGTCCCATCAACATGAAATTTCTAAAGAGTCCTAATCCAGTGGGACTCTTGAACCCAGTGTCCCAAATGAATGAAACTCACGATCTTAGAGTCTCAGACCAGTGAAACTCCTAATCAGAGAGTCCTAGATGAGTAGGACTTAGAGTCCCAGTCCAGCGGGACTTTTGGTCACCGAGTCCCAGTCTAGTGGGACTCTTGACCATAGTATCCTAGGACATCAAGACTCATGATCAGCCATCAAATTAGATAGGAACTCCTTATGTGTGTGACCCCATAGGCTCGAATCCTAAGCCACTAGAATAAGAATCAGTTTTCTATATCAATCGATGTGACCATCTAGAAATGGTAACGGACGTCCAGAAAGGTCGAAAAGTTGCAATGCAACAATGATGAACCTGTGGAATATGGTTACCGTATAGTTTATCCTATTAATCATGATGCTCAAAAGAATGATCTAGAATTTACTGTCAATCCTATAATTCATCCACATTATATTTTAAAATTTAGCATCCATCATATGAACTATCTCGATCGAGAATTTGCTAAATTGAAATACTGTGATGCACTTGCTCCAACACATGGAGGGGTCCATCACATCTTGACTTACACACTGATAAGCCAAGTACTTGACTGAACCTAGCAGCCTTCCATCATTGAATTAGAAATTCAGATAGTTCGGTACCTAAGTACAGTGAGTTGCTTGCATGTCACTGTGGTGGTCTCAAGTCTAAGGGATACTTATATCCATATTCACTAAAAATAATCTTGACAGAAGAAAAGCTTCGGAGTTGGTCATATTCAGTGCAGATGTACCCATACATCTCACTTGCATGCCATGCCAGTATCTCAATATTCTAGGTTACAAGGACAACCATCCTATATGGCACATAACAACCTATACTTGATAAATATTGTTGTCCTAAGTAATAATGTATCTTTTAATCATAAAAAATTTAAGGACTAAATAACAAATTCTTCTTTATCAAATCTAGATAGTCCTGAGGACTTCATCACAACATAGAAGTTTGTTAGAAGATAATAGAATTTAAGATGAAAAATATCAAAATAACTTTTATTATTTGATAATTCATATACAAGTACAACAAGTAGCACAACCGTCAATAGACTGATGATTGGCTTTGAGACATATTTCCAACATGAACATCAAATCAATCCAAGCAAAGTGAAAAAGATGATCGAAGAAAGCATTCCTTCATTGAGGTTGGAATTCATTATAGAGTAAATGTCTGTGAGACCAAATAAAAAAAAAAGGAGGAAGGAAACTAGAGCTATCAACAGACAGTCAATTCATAGAGGGCGAAAATGAGGAAAAATATCATTTCACTAAAATCAAAGTCAAGTATAAAATAAAGGTCTGCAAGACTGGTTACAAAAGAAAAAAAGAAAAAGCCAAAAATATAAGAGGGATCTGATTCCTCATACTTCGGATTGCTAGCCATCACCAAGAATTCCTGTTAGTCCTTTGATAGTTCTCTTTTGACGCTCGTAGTCTTTTCCTCAGAACCTCAGATTCAGCCTCGGCATGTTTGATGGCTTGCTGTTCGCAAACCAATTGAAGCTTTAATCACTAAACTTTGGATGTCTCAATCCTAATTGATTCCAAAAGTTTGCCCATAATTCTCTTCAAGGAGGCAATCTCTTCCAACTCCCTACTTGTGCTAGATTCATAACGATCGATGAGCTGTTGTTGATGCCGAGCCACCTCACTGTTAGCAGCTCGAAGTTGTTGCTCAAGCTTAGATATTCTCCCACACCAGCCTAACTAATAGGTCTTAAAGGCAAACTTGGCATCAAACAGCTACTTTTGGAGCGCAAAGAACCTCTGAGACCAATCCCATTCGTACTGGGCTTTGTCGGAAGACCATCATGAATTCCACTACAATTGTTGAATCTTCCCTTTTACTATCTTGAGCTCAACTTCGAGGGAGATGACCTTCACGGTTAACGCCCAGGACTTGTCACTGGCATTTTTCCTAAGCTCGACTAGCTCTTTTTTGAAATTATCTTTCTTAATGTTGAAGCTTAAGGAATCTTTCATGTGCAGCTTGCGGAGGCGAGTGATCTTAACCATCGCCTCTGAAGCATTCTTTCTGGATCTTTGAAGTTCATCTTCCACCTTATTCAACTTTTTCTTTAGGTGACTGGTCTTAACTACGATCATTGAAATGATTCTGAACAACATCCACCATGACACAGGTGTAAAGGAAAGGAAGTTCAATTTTATTTCTCAAAATATTTAGCATAAAAAAAAAGAAAGAGAAAAGTACAAGTCCACAAAAAGTTTTAGACCTCGATCGATACAAAAGCGGGTGAGGTCGGTACATCCTTGGCAACCTCAGGCTCAGGAATGAACTTAGGAGCTTCAGCTGCAGGTTCAGGAGCACCCAGGGCAGGTTCGATGATAGGAGAAGCAGCACTAGTGTTGGAGGGACCGACTTCCTCGCTAGGTTGAAGGTCGAGGCCCACCTTAGAAAAGTTCTTTGCAACCCTCCTCATGTAGATCTTGAACCCCTCTAAGAAAGCTTCCTAGGTGAAAGCAATTTTAATATCCTCCATTGCTTTGGAGGACTTGAAGACATCGACAGTCCACTCCTCAGCACCGACCTCCTCTTCGGCCCTCCTCCTTTTGTCCTCAGAAAGGGTCAAGGTCGCCCTCAACCCCACAGAAGCTTCCTCTTCTTTCCATAATGCCTCCTAAAGGCACTTGACTTCTGCAGTCTGTATCTCCGAGGCCACCTTCAAATGGTCAACCTCGGTCCGAACCCTTTCATTCTCTGCTTGAGCCTCCTGAAGGGCTTTGGAATCGGTCTGATGGAGATCGGTTGCCTTCAAATGGGCAAACAAGTATTGTCCCAGCTACAAGATAGAAAGAAATTAAGTCAAAACTCTAGAAGTGCATCCCGCATTTGATCAAGTTCGAAAAAATTGGTTACCTCAAGAAAGGTAGCAAAGGTCTCATCGAACCTCATCACATTCTCCATCCGAACCTTCTTATTGACGATGTGCGAGAGGATGCTGCCCCTCGTTAGAGACTGAACGACCTTCCAGTCATCCAAAGAAGCTTGCTTTTGGCTGGAGCCTTCACCACTTGAGTTCTTGATCATCCTCCTCATCCTTTTCCTGATGACCTTCTTCTTCTTCTTCTTCTCAGTGACCTCACCATGATCAAGAGGTGCAGGGATGGTGTCCTCATTGGGCATGGTTGGGCTCGATATTGCCGCGGCAGTTTCTAGGGTGAGCATGTTCTGGATCGGTGCGGTCGGGATTGGCTCTTCGACACGAGCCTTCTTCGATGGCTCCCCGATGGCATTGCCCTTTCTTTTTAGGGACTTGATCCTCTTCGCCAGGTAGTTTTGCTCCTCAGGACTCATCACTATGGTAGAAAAAGTTAAAGTTAGAAAAAAAAAGAGGGCAATGTACAATTAGCAAGTCACAGAGGACTACCTACCGGATTAAGAGGACTGAGACCAAAGTTGAATAATGTTTGATCATCTAGCAACCTAAAAATTGGGGGAGCTCAATAATTCTTTAGTTTATCAACCGAGTTTCGATCCTCTTTTTCAAGTTCGGTAGCTTGATGAATTGAATCCCTTATGTCTTCCTAGGAAGGATGTCCTAGCTCTAAAGAAGAATACGAGATGAAAAAGAATTTCTCCTTCCAATTATGAATAGAAGAGGGAACATCCTCAAGTAACCTCTTCTTGCCAAATTGGAGAGCGATGTACCATCAATCTTTGGCGATCGGGTGGTGTTTGAAGGTGAAGAAGTCATGGAATAAGAAGATGGAAGGTCGGACGTCGGCCATAATACACAAAGAGAGAAACCCTATAATGAACCTAAATGAATTTGGTGACATAGTGGCAAAGAAAATATTTAAAAACTTAAATAGATGGTCTACAAAAGAAGGTATTGGTAGTCTAAGTCCTGCACGGAGGGTTTCAATATACAAACAAGTCCGGCCAGAAGGAGGGAAACAAGCTCAGGTGCTAGGTCCGAGGAGTTCAAGCTCGTACTTAGAATGGATTCCGAATTGGATCCTAATCAATTTAAGATCTTTAGGCCAAAGTTTACAAGAAATGGTATCAGGGATGAAGAGCGGCCGAGATACTTCTATACGTTTGCGGTCCTTATGGAGAGGATACATCAATGCCAAGTGAGCCGAGCTCCCAGAACAAGTCGACCAGGATTCTTCAGAGGATATGTGGATCAAACTAAAGTGTTGAAATTTCTCCAAAAAATTAAGAAAAATAAGATTCAAGACCCTCATGAAGAAACCAAATAGACAAACATGCCAAAAGACAGGAATAATCAAAAAAGAAGGGTTCAGGGACTGACCTAAGTCAATGGGGGAGAACGTAGAGATGGCGAGCTCGACGAAAATCAAACAAGGAAATCCCTAAGAATCGAAGGAGATGGTGGAAGACATCGGTACTCTGGAGCAAGAAGGAGATGAAGACCAGAGGGAAAAATGAAGAAACTAGGGTGAACTAAAACCTAAGAGGAAAATGATGAGCTTAAATAATCGAAAGAGTCCGAGGCGGTCTTGAATGCAGGTCTTCGTGGACCAACCTCAGGTTGACACGTATCTTGCCCATTATGGTAGAAAAGTGACAATAGATGGAACTTTTATTGAGCCATACCTTGGACAGCATTCCAGCAGGAGTTTCAAAATTTATCTTTTCGGTTCATCTTGTATTTAAGAAGTTTCAATGCCAGTGTGGTAAATGCCAAACTTCCTTTTCAAAGGGCACAAAAAGAGGAAAATGACTTTGGCATTCCGACATTCACATTTCTTTACTCCCATCCTTCAAATTTCGAACTCGGGAGTAGGAAGACTTGTGTTGAGGGTAAACCCTCACCTACCAAAGTCCAACAGGATGCCAAGTTTTGGGGTGACCTCATCCGATGATGATAACCATGGCTAACTTCATCCAGTAAGAAATTTCTGCTTAGTGCCAAGATTGCAGACCTCTAACTTAGACTTGTTGACCAACGTTCCATGTTTCGATCGCCAACTTTCTCAGATAACTCTAAAATCTACAAGGTCTTACAGATTTCACCTGGATGAGCTTAAATGGTGATGGCAGTCTTCTAAGCAATCAAGTATTCAAATCCGACACAACCTAACTTGATGATAGAACCTCTCCCTGGATGAACTTTGGCAACCTATAAAGAGTAGGGGACCTTTAAATTTTCGTATCGAGAATTTGTAATATGCAGGCAAAAAAGCCCTATCCTCCTTTTATTAGCCCTTGGATGACCTCGAGAATGGCTGAGCTTCAATGAAACTAATGATTTGCAAGAGTATCCTAATTGTCTGCCCCTAGCGACTGCAGACAAAGTTCTCTCATCAGTCGAACTCCTCTTAATTACTAGACAACCTTCTAAAAGCCAAATTCCCTCCAACCACTAGTCCACTGGACTCTTCCGGCATAGACCCACTTGACTTCTCCATCGGTCTCCTATCGAATGATCTCCTTCAGTCGCATTTCCTCTGAATGATTTCCTCTAGCTAAACTCATTATAAATGAATTCCTTCTGAAAAATAAGCAAGCTCCTTTCAGTCGACCTCCTCCCACTTGATGTTCTTCCAGTCGATCCTCTACCAATACGGCCTTGCTCTAGTCAATCTTCTTTCAGTCACCTAGAGGTACCTCATCACTCACATGAATTTGGCTACCAGTTGAATATGAACCAACCTATATGCAGACAACCTCAAAGGAGCCCAAGCCTATCGAGAACTATTGAGATTCGAAACTCTTCAACTATTGGCTTCAAATGAACTGGCACACCATGACAATGGATACCACCTTCCATAACAAACTCCACATGGCCTGAACGGCCCACTATCAAGTAATTACTACTATCACCATCAGTTTATTACAAGCTTCATCTAAAAAAGGACCCTCCAGATATATTTTCTCTAAGCTTTGATTTTTCTCCTCGTTACTCTACTCCATAATTTCTTGAGCACTCCATTTTTATTAGCCAAAAGAGCTGACTTAATCATTGGAGGGTCCTATCGAAGCCAGCACCCCAGACTCTGGATGGGACTTTTTTGTAGGTCATCGGTAGTAACCTCTTCCTCTCCAACTCCAGCTTGATCTGACGTCAACCAGATTCTTCACCAACATACCCATATTAGAATTTGGTTGACGTCGGATCAAGCTGGAGTTGAGAAAGAAGAGGTTGGCACCGATGATCTGCAAAATAAAATCCCATCCGATGTTGGGGGTGGTAGCTCCGACAGGACCCTCTGACGATCAAGTTAGCTTTTCTAGCCAACAAAAATGGAGTGCTCAAAAAATTGATGAGCAGAATAACGAGGAGGGAAATCAAAGCTTATCGAAAATGTATCTGAAGGATCTCTTTTATAGATGAAGCTTGTAACAAACTGATGATAACAGTGGTAACTACCTAATAGTGAGCCATTCAGGCCAGATGAAGTTTCTTACAAAAGGTAGTGTCCGTTGTCCTGATGCACTAGTACACTGGGATTCAATAGTTGAAGAGCTTCGAATCTCAATAGTTCTGGAGAGGCTCGAGCTCCTTTGAGGTCGAGAATGGAGGTGAACCTTGAAGGAGAAAACATATAGAATCAACTAAGCACTCCTTTTAGAACAAGGGCTCAGGGGCCCTTCCTCTAGTGCCAATCTTGATGGTGCAAAATCTGATTGATGTTGGATTGAGCTGGATTTAGGAAAGAAGAGGTCGCCATCGGTGACCTACAAAATAAAGTCCCATTTGGAGTCAAAGGTGGTGGCTCCGGCAGGACCTTCCGATGATCACGTCAGCTCTTCTAGGCAATAGAAATGAAGTGCTCAGGAAATTGAGGAGCAGAGTAATAAGGAGAAAAATCAGAGCTTAGAGAAAATATATCTGAAGGATCTTTTTTATGGATGGAGCTCGTAACAAATTGATGGTGATAGCCGTAACTACCTGGTGGTGGGTCGTTCAAGCCATGTGGAGTTTGTTATGGAAGGTGGTGTCTGTAGTCATGATGCGCTAGTGCGTTGGGATTCAATAGTTGAAGAGCTTCAAATCTTAATAGTTTTAGAGTGGCTCGGGCTCTTTTGAGGTCATCCGCATATAGGTTGGTTCATATTCAGTTGGTAGCCAAATTCATGCGAGCAATAATGTCCCTCTGGGCAACTGGAAGGAGATTGACTGGAGCAAGGCTGTCTTGGATGGGGGTCGACTGGAAGAATGTCGAGTGGAAGGAGGTTGGCCGAAAGGAGCTTGCCTATTGATCAAAAGGAATTTGTTTATAATGAGTTTAGTTGGAAAAAATTATTCGGAGGGAATGCGATTGAAGGAGATCATCCGGAAGGAGACTTATGGAGAAGTCCAGTAGGTGTACGTTGGAATAGTCCGATAGACTAGAGGCTGGAGGGAATTTGCCTTCTAGGAGGTTGTCTGATAATTGAGAGGAGTTCAACTAATGATAGAACTCGATCAGCGATCGCTAGGGGTGGACAATTAAGATACTCTTGCAAGTCATCCATTCCTTTAATCCTGAGCCATTCTCGGGGTCATCCAAGGGCTAATAAAATGAGGACATGGCCCTTTTGCCTATATATTCAAAATTTTTAATACAAGAATTTAGAGGTCCCCTACTCTTCATAGGTTGCCAAAGTTCATCTAGGGAGAGGCTCTATCGTCAAGCTAGGTTGTGTTAGGTTTGAATACTTGATTGCTTAGAAGACTGCCATCATAATTCGAGCTCGTCCAGGTGATATTCGTAAGATCTTGTAGATTTCGGAGTTATCTGAAAAAGTTGGTGATCGAAATATGGATGGTCGGCCAACAAGTCCAAGTTGGTGGTCTGCAATCTTGGCGTAAGTAGAAATTCCTCACTGGCAAAAGTTAGCCATGGTTATCATCATCGGACGAGATCACCCCGAGACTTGGAATCCTATTAGACTTTGGCAGGTGAGGGTTTGCCTCAAACACTTGTATTAGTGTCTTATACAAGTGATTATGAGATCAATCACCATCTCCAACGAGCATATATAGGATGTACCAGTCTTTTCGGAAACGTTGACCCCCAACTCAATATTCCATCAACTAAAAATATTTTAGATTAGGATTTTAAGATTTTAGATCTTATAGGTATGATCTCATCATAACCCTAAAATCATAGCCCTAATTTATAGAATTCATCATAATCTTAAATAAATAATTAAGTCACAGCATATGATGAAATATAAATATATTTATTTATTTAAAAATATCATTACATGAGTTTGAAAGATAAAGAATAATCCATCAAAATACATATTTTGATTGACTTGTGGGGCATATTCCTTTCAATCTCCTACTTGCATTAAAGATAATTTCCCTTATATTTCAATCCCATAAAATCGAGGTGGCGATCAAATTATTGCTATGGTAGAGCTTTAGTGAACAGGTATGCTATGTTGTTCTTTATTTCTACTCATTCAATGACTATATCTTATCTCTCGATAATCTCACGAATGAGGTGGAAGCATCTCAGAATGTGCTTGGATTTATGATGAGACATTGGTTCCTTTGCTTGAGTAACTACTTCAATATTATCATAATAATATGGTACTGGGTTCTCAATCTCAAAAATGACACCCAACTCAGTGATGAATTTTTTCATCTAGATAGCTTTTTTGGTAGTTACACTTGCAGCTATGTATTCTACCTTAGTGGTTAAGTTAGCTACAGTTTGTTGTTTGGAACTCTTCCAACTCACTGTGCTACTATTTAGATTAAAGAAATCCTAAAATGGATTTGCTATCATCTGGGTTTGATTGAAAACTAGAGTCAGAATATCCTTCTAGTTTAAGATCAGATCCATCATATACCAGAAAAATATTCTTAGTCCTTCTCAAGTACTTAAGAATATTTTTCACTGCTTCCCAATGATCCTCTCTTGGATCAGCCTGAAATCTACTAGCTATGCTTAAGGCATAAGCAACATCAAGCTTGGTACACAACATAGTATACATTACTGATCCTACTACCGAAGTATAAGGAATAAAACTCATTCTATTTCTCTTTTCAGGTATCTTAGGAGACATCTTCTTAGAGAGATGCATGCCTTAACTTATGGATAAGTATCCTCTTTTACTCCCATCCATGCTAAACCTTTTCAGCGCTAAGTCAATGTACCTAGACTGACATAAGCCTAGCATCCTTTTAGATCTATCCTTATAGATCTTAATACCAAGTACATAGGATGCTTCTCCCGAGTCTTTTATGGAAAACTTACTTAATAGCCATAGTTTGATCAATTGCAATATTAGAATATCATTTTCAATGAGGAGTATGTCTTCTACATATAGAACCAAGAAAACTATGGCACTCTCATTAGTTTTCCTATACATACAAGGTTCATCCATATTTTTTATGAAGCCAAACTCTTTGGTAGTATTATTAAAATAGATTTTCCAACTTCTTGAAGCTTGCTTTAATCTATAAATGGATTTTTTAAGCTTGCATACCTGATTTGGTCTCTTACTTAAGATAAATCCTTTTGGCTATGCCGTGTAAGCCTCCTCCTCAAGAAACCCATTAAGGAAGGTGGTTTTCACATTCATTTGCCTTATTTCATAATCATGGTATGCTACTATGGCAAGTATAATCTAAATAGATTGAAGCATGGCAATAGGTGAAGATATTTCATCACAATCTATACCTTATTTTTGCCTAAAACCTTTAGCCACCAATCTAGCTTTATAGATTTCAACATGACCATCTACTCCAATCATTTTCTTATAGACCCATTTGCACCCAATAGGATTTACACCCCCTGGTGCATCAAGCAAAATTTATACTTTATTGATATACATAGAGTCTATCTTGGATTTCATGACATCTAGCCATTTGTCTGGGTCTTTACGCATGACAACTTCTGTATAGGTCAGAGGTTCATCATTCTCAATAATTTGGGCTTCATAATTCTCAATAATGAACCCATATCTCATAGGTGCATGTCGCACTCCATCAGACCTTTAGATAGGAGTTGTATTCTGATTCTTTTCTATTTATGTGTTAATTTGGTTGAAAAATTTTTATTAATTTATCTTGAACATCACTAAGTTCAATATTTCTCCTACTATCTCTTTCTCGGAAAAAAATTTTTTCCATGAAAGTGGCATGCCTACTTACAAAAACCTTTTGTTCATTAGGATGGTAGAATAGATATCCCATTCTATCTCTAAGATATGCTACAAATAGATATTTATCTAATCTACCATCTAGTTTACATCCAAAATTTTTTTTTACATATATCGAATAACCCTATATCTTAAGATACTTAAGATTAAATTATTTACCTCTCCGTATCTCATATGGAGTGCTAGATATAGACTTTGAAGGTACTTTATTCAAGATATATACTACGGTCCTAAGGATATAACCCTAAAAGAAAATAGGTAACTCTGCAAAGCATATCATGGACCGTGCCATATCCAATAAAGTATGATTCCTCCTTTCAGCTACACCATTTATGTTGATCTAAAGATTGATTTTGATGATGACAGAGTTTTGAGTATAAGTTATAAAGTCTAATATTATTTTTGAGAATGTGTTATTTAAATTTCAAGTGCTCACAATTTTTCAAGTATTTCCTAACATCTGAATGAAGATTAAATCAAGTTAAGAAGAAAAGTCTAGCTCATAAATCAAATTAGAGAAGAAAAGCTGATAAATAAATTTTGGAATGCTTGGCATGCAGATTGAGCCGACCCAGTCAGAAACTGAGTCAACCTAGTCTCAATAAATACAAAAGATAGAAAGCATAGAAAGTGAAGTTTACAGATTTATAGTACTGAGCTGACCTAGCTATAAACTAAGCCAATCTAGTGGGGACTAAGCCGATCTAGTTAAAAATTGAGCCAACCTAGTGACTATAATGGCTAGTTTTTAGATCTATAGCTTTTTCATCTCATGAACCTTTTAATGGCTATTTCTCATCTCCAATGGCTAGATCCCTTTCTAAAGACCTCTCAGATGTTAGAAAGTGGTGGAAAACCTTAAGGATATATAAGAATGCCTTTGGAGCATTGGAGAGATACTTTTGGAGAGTTTATCAAGTATTCATTAAGAAAGCCAAGGAATGAGCTGAAAAGAGAAGAGGAGCAATTTTTAGAGTTATCCTTTATCCTTCTACTATGAATCATCCTCAAGCAAGTGAGAGCAAGAGTGAAGCAAAGTGAGAAAGTAATCAAATCTAGAATCAAGGAGCCTCACCATCTCAATCATTTAAGAAGAAGAAATCAAGCCTATAAGCAAAGCAACTCAGATTTTTTTCTCTTGATTATTAAAAAAGTTTATTTTAAATTATATTTTTATATTTTATTTTAAATTTCTTAGGGTGAGAAACTTGGATTGGTCCAAGTCTTGAATTGGATGTTTGTAGTGGTTTGATTGGTGAGCCAAGGTTAAAACCAATCAAGGTTGATTATATGCTCGGAGAAAAATAATCACTTGTGTGGTTTTGGTTGATGATCAAGAAAAAATTAATTGGGTTGATTTTGAGCATGGAAAATAATCTTGTATGATTTTGGTTGGTGATCTGGATAAAATCAACTAGGTTGATTGTTATCTTGAAAAATAATCTGGTATGATGTTAGGATCGAACCCGCTACTACCATAGTTCAGCTTGGTGTCTTGTCTCATGACAGGCCAGACTCCATCCAATTGGACATTCTCAAATCGAACTCCTTATTGCCATCTATAATGTTTCAGGCATCACCTAGCTTGGATACCAAATTGTAGACCCATGATATCGCTCGAATGCCAATCATCCTTGACATCACAAACACTGATATCATGTTGCGGAAGCTCCAGATCTTTAGCATGGACCTGAAGAAATCTGTGACGTTCCCTATGGGTAGCAAACTACCAATCCTCCATCTGGATCTATGATGAGGTGCCTCCCTCCTTGGGCTTGAGGGAGACACCCCCTTCTCTAGGGCTTCTTCAAGAACCCTAGGGCGGCAACTCTAGAGAGAAGAGATGAAGAGAGTTGAGGAAGGAAAGGTATATATTCTATAGCTTAATGAAACCCTAATACAACCTGTATATTTATACATAGCTATTAGGTCTGACCAAAAAACTTCTCGGCTAACCTAATACATGAAAGCACTCATCGAGCCCATGTACACCCATGTCTCTCATGCTCTCATCCTCTGGATCTAGACCCAATTCATACATGAATTAGCCATCTTAAGACCTCTAAAATCAAGCCTTAAGATCCCTAGGATCAACCCAAACCCTAGCCCAAAATAGATCCTTGCGTAACTCTGCCTGCACACTGAGTCGGCTCAGTCTCAGCACTAAGCTGGCTAAGTTCCACTAGGTTGGCTCCGTCTGAAATTGAGCCGACCCAGTTCTATGCCGTGCCAGTAGTTTCGAATGTGCAGCTCTCTATTTTGCATATGCACTAAGACTTAGCCGACCCCAGACTGAGCCGACCCAGTTCTATGCCATGCCAGCAGTCTCGAATGCGTAGCTCTCTATTTTGCCTATGCATTGAGACTTAGCTGATCTAGTTTTGGACTAAGTTGGCTAACTTGCAGAAAATCTTCTTTCTACAGTCTTGATTCTCTGACTTTGGTTCGTTGCTTCACCTTGTGTTCTAGATCACTAAAGCACCAACCAAGCCCTTGGAATCCCCAGAGCCAACTCCCTGACTCCTCTCATGGCCTTCCAAGGCTTGGGAGCACCATAAATCCTCATAATCTCCACCTTGATGCTCCCAAGCCTTGGCAAACCTCTCGATAATGACCTCCTGCATGATCTTGCTGTCCTTGCACACTCAACAACACCTATGCAAACATCACCTCCGCCAATCCTCTTTAGCTATTGCACACCCTTGAGGCCTTTGGGATGACCGCCTCCACCACTGAAGACT
The DNA here is from genome assembly GCA_006176705.1 of Cocos nucifera. Lineage (NCBI taxonomy): Eukaryota > Viridiplantae > Streptophyta > Magnoliopsida > Arecales > Arecaceae > Cocos > Cocos nucifera. Next base: position 16,674 of record QRFJ01007343.1, on the reverse strand, counting down.
TGCTTGCTTCTTAGCACCATAGTGGAATTGTAGGATACCTTCTGCTTAGCAGCTGCATCACTTTCTCTAGACTTTCTTGGAGAACCTACAGCATTTCTGTACTAGCACATGCTATACCACCTGACATGATCTTCTTAGAGCTACGCCTGTCCACCTGCATGAAGGAAAATCCTAATTTTCTGGATCAGGTTCGTTCAGATCTAATTGGATCAAGAGATATATTTTAAAAAAAATTTTCTTTGATCTGAATCAGATCTGGGATGTTTCAAATCTGATCTTTATTATTCTAATAATCAAAATAAAATATAGATAAATTAAGTCAGATTTAATTTACCTTGATGTAGGATAATCCTATTATCCATTGAGGATCTTATAAGCAGCGGAAGGTTCTGGATCTAGCCATGCAAATGTTTGGCCTCTATCAGTATCCACTCAAACTAGATCTGAAGATCCTCTTTTTCTCTATCACATCTTCAAAAATTAGATCTGAATCTGATTCGGAGGATCTTCAAAATAGCTTTCAAAGATCAATAGTTGTCCATTGCAGCAGCGCAGCCTTCTAGCTTTCTGTCGCCTTTCTCTCGCCTGGATCGCACCAACTGGATCCCAAACTACTTTGGGCATGGAGAGGAGAGGGAGAAGATGGACTTGGCATGGAGGAGGAGAGAGGCACCCTTGGGGCATGGGATTTTTTAGATACACCTTGAGTTGGGTGCAGGGTCTTATTTATAGACTATGCATGATCCAACTCCTCTTCTTCCCAACCAATCATAGCCCTTTGTGAAATCAGATCTAAATTTGATTGGTAAGAATAGAGTTCCTTAGATTCATCCTTAGATGGCACCTAGGATCAGTCAAAGTTGGTTCTTAGGAGGAGTCTAATCAGAACCCAAAAAGAAGATGGAGTCCCTATCCAACAGGGACTCCTGGAGTGGTGTGCGCCCTCCTCCTTGCCAGGTTTTGTTAGGAGGACAGGCCCCCACCAGCTCTCCAATAGGTGTGTGACACATGGACAGAAGTCAAAGTGTCAATGGTCAATATTTGACCAATCAAAGGTCAACTTTTGACCAAAGTCAAAGGATGAGAAATGGCAGGTGACCAAAAATGGCAGGTATTATCTTACAAAATAAGACAACCCTTTTCTGACCTGGAAAGGCTCCAGTCAGACCAAGTGAAGGCCTCTGATTGAGCACAAACTCCTTTGGCTCAGTCAGGACAACTATTTATGATAGTAAAAGAAGAACGTTAGGTTCAATCGAGTGCTAGCACGATTTTCTTGAACCTAATTGAATCTCATTCAGATCAATTGAACTGGATCAGTTCAATTGATGATCACCAGATTCAAACCCTTGTTTGTGTGACCCAGTTAGGTTCAGTTCTGTATGGTAATGGGATATGTCATGATCTCTATCATCGACATCATCGAAACTCCTTTCGATGGATCAGAACTCTTCTGATTCGAACAGCTAGAATGATCGATCATCTAAATCATTCTAATTGCTCCCAAAATCCACCAGTGACACCTAGCAGTATATGGTGGCAACCCATCAGAGCTGAATGTGAACCTCTTGGTGCAGCTACCTGTGTGATTAAGTTCTTCTATCTTGAGCCCCGATCAGATTAGGGTTAAGGTGAACTCGTCAAACCCTAGTCTCTGTCATATGATGTAATCATTCGATTCAAGTCCGATGTGAAAATCTAAATAGAAACTCTTTCTATTATTTCACTCTGCCATGGCCATGGGCTTCTGGACTTGATTCTCATGATCATCATAGGGCTGCTCCTCTACCACCGAGGTAGATAGATTCCATCTTGATGCAATCCAGTTCCTACAATGAACATGCTATAGCCAACATACACCTCAGGGTTCCATATGGCTAGGAGACCGAGTAATGGTGTAGTCAAACTATAACACCCTCAAGGTGAACTGCCGATGCACCTCAGGTCAAAGAACCAGACACACTACTGCAGCATCGAGTCAGTCATTGACGAGAAGGTAGACTTCCTAATGACTACTCGAGGTGGTCACGCTCAGTGCCCTCGTTCTCTAACGAGTACCTGTACTCTCGCTCCGGTGTCTCCACACCGTAGACTCAAGACTCATCTACTAAAGAGAAGCGATTGTACACCAACCTTTCGGATCAATCACCATCCTCGTGATGATCCTATGGTCGGGAGCATTTTATGAGTTAATAATGATTATTCATGTCTTAAATTTTCAACTCTTGAAAATATGAATTATCATTACCATTAACTCAAAGGATGTATCACAGACACTAAATACACATATGTGATAGAAAATAACCCATTTTATTGATTATAGTCAAAATTATAATTTTGCCCCTAGAAGTGTATTACAAGTGTCAGCCAATTCTGGCTTCTAGGGCACATATATCTAACAATCTCCCACTTGTCCTAAAGCCAATTGGCTACAAGTCTAAGTCCCATCTTCTCAAGGTGGGCTTCGATCTTCTGCTGGCCCAACGGCTTTGTAAGTGGGTCTGCCACATTATCTGTGGAGTTGACTCTCTTGACCTCGACGTAACCCTTCTCGAGGTAATCGCGGATGAGGTGGTATCGCCGCTCAATGTGCTTGGATTTTCTGGTGAGACCTCGGCTCCTTAGCAAGGGCTATGGCGCCATTGTTGTCGCAGTATAGAGGAATGGCATCTGATGGCATTACTCCAATTTCTGCAGCAAACTTCTTGTACCAGAATGCTTCCTTCGCAGCCTCTGATGCAGCGATATATTCTGCTTCCATGGTGGAATCTGCTATCATGGTTTGCTTGGAACTCTTCCAGCTGACAGCACCACCATTGCACACAAACAGACTCCCAGATGTCGACTTTCGATCATCTATATCGGACATGAAATCCGAGTCTGTGTATCCCTGGACTTGGAGTTCTCCGTTACCAAAGACCAACATCATATCCTTAGTTCTTCTCAAGTACTTAAGGATACATTTCACAGAAGTCCAGTGTTCTTCACCTGGATTTGACTGATATCTGCTTGTGACACTCACAGCATGGGCTATATCAGGTCGTGTACATAGCATGGCATACATGAGGCTCCCTATTGCAGAAGCATAAGGGATCTTGCTCATGCGTTCTATTTCCTCAGGTGTGCTAGGGCACATCTTCTTGGAAAGATGAATACCATGTCTGAAGGGTATTAATCCCCTCTTAGAGTTTTCCATACTAAACCTCTTTAGTACTTCCTCTATGTACATCTTCTGTGAAAGTCCTAGCATCCTATTCGGTCTATCCCTATAGACCTTAATTCCTAGAATAAAGGATGCTTCACCTAGGTCTTTCATGGAGAATTCCTTGGACAACCATATTTTGACTGTCGTCAATCATGGGAATATCATTCCCAATAAGGAGGATGTCATCCACGTACAATACGAGGAAGACAACAGCGCTCCCACTGACCTTTTTGAAGACACGGTTTCTCTTCATTTTTGATGAAACCAAACATTTTGATCACATCATTGAAATGAGTGTTCCAGCTCCGAGATGCTTGCTTAAGTCCATATATGGACCTTTGCAGCTTGCAAACCTTGTGATCAGTATCACTGGATGTGAAACCTAGCGGCTGTTCCATATAGATATCTTCCTCAAGATATCCATTTAAGAATGCCATTTTCACGTCCATTTGCCATATTTCATAATCGAAATAGGCTGCAACGGCAAGCAATGTGCGGATGGATTTTAGCATAGCCACTGGGAAAAGGTATCCTGATAGTCAATGCCTTCGCGTTGACTATAACCTTTTGCCACTAGTCTAGCCTTGAATGTCTCCACATTCCCATCTGCACCAATCTTTCTCTTGAAGATCCATTTACACCCAATAGGTACTATACCTTCTGGTGGATCTACCAAGGTCCAGACTTGGTTTGAGTGCATCGAGTCAATTTCTGACTGCATTGCCTCTAGCCATTTCTCGGAGTCGATATCTGATATCGCCTCGTTGTAGGTTTTGGGATCATCACCATGAGCACCATTACCTACGAGGAACATTTTCTCTACTTTCCTCTGAAATAATACCTAAGTATCTTTCAGGGGGATGGAAAACTCTTTTCCGATCTACGAGGTGGAGGAGGTAGTGTTCTTATTGGCTCAACCTGATTTGGTTCCAATTGGTCCTTAGCTCGTTGTACTTGTGAGACTTTCTCATCAAGCTTAATCTGCTTTCCAATGCCGCTATCTTGAATAAACTATTTTTCAAGAAAGATGGCATGTCGACTCACAATCACATTGTGGTCTTCTGGAATGTAGAAATAGTATCCTAATGACTCTTTAGGATATCCTATGAATCGAGCTCTAAAGGACCTAAACTCTAACTTGTCCGCTTGTTGTCTTTTGACATGAGCCGGACAACCCCAAATTCTGAGATGACTCAGACTTGGTTTCTTACCGTGCCATATCTCATACGGTGTGGTAGGAACGGTTTTAGAGGGAAACCCTATTCAGTAGATAAATTGAAGTTAACAATGAGTGTCCCCAAAGAAAATCAGGGAGGTCTGTGAAGCTCATCATGGATCGGAACCATATCCAATAGAGTCCGATTTCTCCATTCTGAAACCCCGTTGAGTTGAGGTGTTCCTGGTGGAGTCCATTGAGAGACTATGCCATTTTTCTTGAGATAGTCTAGGAATTCTCGGCTAAGGTATTCACCTCCTCGATCTGATCGAAGAACCTTAATGGGTTTTTCAGTTTATTTTTCTACTTCATGTCTGAATTCTTTGAACTTTTCAAAAGCTTCAGACTTGTGTCTCATAAGATACACATACCCATACCTAGACAGATCATCGGTAAAGGTAATGAAGTAGACAAAATTGCCTCTAGCCGGCACATCAAATGGGCCGCACACATCAGTATGTACTAGGGCAAGGAGATCTGTGGCCCTTTCCCCATGTCCAACAAAAGGGAGTTTAGTCATTTTGCCTTGAAGACAAGATTCACAAGTTGGATATGACTCGAAAGTCAATGGACTCAATAGCCCATTTTTCTCCAATTTGTTGATCCTATCTTCTGCTATATGACCTAATCTCAGGTGCCATAGATATCTATCATTTGGACTATCCCTAGGTCGTTTGGCATTCACGTTTTGCTCGATAGTTAGAACAGGTACATCAATATGTAGCTGATAAAGACCGTTAATAAGGAAACCATTTGCAATTTTATTTCTTTCATAAAGAATGTTACAATGGTCCTTAAAGAAGGTAATCACATAGCCTTCTAGTGCTAAGCATGAAACAGAAATCAAATTCCTGCTAGCTGCAGGCACATAATAACAGTCTTTCAAAACTAAGTCTAAACCAGATGGTAATCGAAGAGGGTATGTTCCCACCGCCACTGCAGCAACTCTTGCTCCATTACCGATGCGTAGGATCATGTCTCCATCCCTCAGCCTCCTGCTATCCTCAAGACCCTGCATGGAAGTGCACAGATGAGCACTAGAACCAGAGTCAAGCACCCAACTGGATGCAGAAGAAACCGTAAGGTTAGACTCAATAACGAGCATACCTCCAGAAGGACCTTCCTTCTTGTTCTTCAGGGTGGCCAGGTAAGTAGGGCAGTTCCGCTTCCAATGGCCGTCGCTGTTGCAATGGAAACACTTTCCTTTGACATCGGCCTTTCTTCTTCGGCTCTGCCTTCTTCTTCTTTCCTCCTTCCACCTTTTGCTTTTTCGCAGACTTCTTTTTCTTTCCATAAGACTTTCTTTTGGAAGAAGTCCATTCCATAGCAAGAACTGAGCCTTTAGAACCTTTCATAGAAAGCTCAGCGGTGACCAGCATATTCATTAATTCGGCCAAGGAAATTTTGAAGTTTATGCATGTGGTAATTCATGATGAATTGCCCATATGCATCAGTCAAGGATTGCAGAATAATATCGTTCTGCAGATCCAAGTCTAACTTCACACCGAGCTTCTCAAGCTCTTCCAATGTCCTTGATCATCATCAGACAGTGATCTTGGACTGACTGCCCATCATGCATCTTAGCCTTAAAAAGTCATTTCATGACTTGATACTTGGCTGCGCGACTCTGTTCACCAAACATCTCCTGCAGGTGAGCCAACATTTGGCGAGCAGTCCGATATCTTCATGTTGGCGCTGGAGCTCATCAGACATCGAGCCCAACATGTAATATCTGGCCTTATTATCTTCGTCTATCCATTTTTTCAGAGATGCTCTCTGTTCAGATGGATGGGACTGGTAAGGTGGGAGGGTCCTGGATCCAATACATGGGTTAACTTCTCAGAACCCAAAATAATTTTGTAGTTCCTGAGCCAATCTTTATAATTGGGTCCGGTCAGTCTATGTGTGTCCAGGATACGTGCTAATGGGTTGGACGCAGATATTTTTCTATAGAGAGTCAAAGATTCTAGTTAGATACTGTAATTATGACTTGACCAATTTATTTAGGGATTTTATTTTTAAACAAATTAGCTCCCACTATTTTCTTGGATCCCTACATCTGTAGAGATGGATTAATATTTCTAGTGGATACGTGTCAATGGGTTGGACGCAGACATTTTCCTATAGAGAGTCAAAGATTCTAGTTAGATACTGTAATTATGACTTGACCAATTTATTTAGGGATTTTATTTTTAAACAAATTAGCTCCCACTATTTTTTTGGATCCCTACACTCCCTCTGTAGAGATGCAAAAATCTCCATGATTAATGATTTCTAGTGGGTGGTGCGGTCTCACCAACTGACTCATCACCTCACCTAACAGTTATTGGTGATGGGTTAGCCAATGAGTGAACAACTCTTGTTCAATGATTCTCTAATCATGGTGCACCCAAACTTGGATCTCTAATTCATGAATCTCACCGTATCCAGAATATTGATCCACTCCTTAGTTAAGTCAGACCCACCATTTGCATAGACTGGGTTCCTAATTGAGTCTCTCACCGTATCCAAAATATTGAGCCCAACTCATCCTCCAGCCCATAGCATCCAATGCCTAATAGACATGGTTGCATCTTTCCGGTGCAACTGAGCCACTGTATCCAGTCGAGAACAATCAACCCCGGAAAGGGCCCGCACATCTACAATGGTGGAAGACCTCAGACTTAATCTTTTCTTAGGGAGAATTGATTCAGGTCTCATTAAACTAGACTTGTCATAGTCATAACAATTATGACTAACCTAGTGGCATGGGTTAGCTCGGATTATTGACCACCTCAAGATCAGAACTGTGTCAACAGATATGGCCAGATAAGTGAGACCGGTGGAAGGAATATGCCATTAACTCGTACAAGAACGCATTCAGGTCGAGTAGCTTCCAATTAAAAACCAGTCGGTCGTATGTGCCAAACTTACCTTAGACACCAAATTGTTGAGCCAGAACCAATTGGGTTAGCCTACAATCCAGACTCTAACCTCTGAGCCTAATTAGGTCTTGCTTGATCGTGACTCGATCTTGACCCAGACTTAATCCTATTAGGCTGGTCAATTTAAGCATTGTTGATCCCATCTAACCAACTCTTGATTCGATTTGATCAACCGCTTAGACCTAATTAAGCTACCCAAGCCTGAACCCAATATTATGAATATGTCTTAGATATGAAATTCTCAATTTTAGACCTAATTAATATTTCATAATCTTAATTTTTAATTAAGTAGGATTCATAAATAAAATATGCATAATAAATCCTAGGGTTTTAGGATCTAGGGTTTTATAGAAAGTATGTTTTGGATTTCTGATTAAGGACGAACACGCAGCACCCCTACACGTTGATAAACATCATAAATTCACCAATAGAAGTATTAATTTATTAATTAATTTATATTAATTTTTAAAAATTAATAATCAATTTATATATAATTTTTGAGAAATTGATATTTTTATTAATTAAAAAATTAATTAAAAAATAATAAAAATTAATAAAAATTAAAAAAATAAATTTTATTATCAGTAGAAAGAGCTTATTTTTTTGATCACAATGAAATAAATTTCAAGTAAAACAGAGCTAAAATGAAAAAGATATGAATTTTGAAAGATATAAAATAAATAAAAATTAAATAAAAAAGAAAATGGCTCAGCCGGCTCCGCAAGCCGAGCCACCAAGCCAAGCCAAGCCATCAAAGCCGACTCAGCCATTGAAGCCATCAGCCGGTCTACGATCCAGGCGTGGACCGCCAGCTCAGCAAAATCCGGCGAATCAGAGCCTGCCACGTGGTGGACCTAGACCCTTAAAGGGTCTACAGAAATTTATCGCGGCTCACAGGGCAATCTGGTCATTTCACTCGGCGATAGAAGCATTGATTGGTTGCGGTGTGCGGTGCGGCCGGTCTACGCGGTCCATGGGAACAGTGATTGCGCGATCGGACGGCTGCGGTTGATTGCGGTTAAGATCGGACGGTCAGCATTTTTTTCCGGCTTGATTGCCAATTTCACTCGGATCACCATCGGATGGCAGCGCCTGATTCCAGCTTCGATCCGATGGTCCAGAATGCTCCCGGCGGTGATCAGGACTCCCGAAGCATGATTTGCGGCCAGATTTCCTCGATCAAGCGCGATCGGACGGCCAGAATTTAATCCGACCCGATCTGAGTTGATCTGCATCCGATTTTGATGATTTTTGGACCGTTGGATTCCTATTGAACGGCTGGATTTTATCAAATTTATCAGAGTCATATCAGAGCTATTTTGATTCAAATTTTATCCAAATTTATTTGTATTTTGATGATTACAAAGGCATTAGTCCCATATTGCCTTTAGAAAAAAATATCCAGCCCTCCTAGCTCTATAAAAAGGACCCCAGGCCATCAAGAAATCAATATCTCCGATCAAGGTGAAGCTTTGGTATAGGGCGAAGCCAGGCTATGGGTTAAAGGCTGCTTCGAAGCAACGGGTGCCGAGAAGAAGAGCCGAGCTTCTACACCATCTTTCTGCCAATGCCGATCCAAGATCAGAGATCAGGCTATTTTATTTTATTTTTCTTTTTAAATTTTATGTATTTAAATTCTAAAATTTTAATTAATAAAAATTTTATTTTTGCATTTTAATTTCTTGCTTTTTATTTTTATTATAATTTAATTTCTGTACTTTAAATTATTGCTTTGCAAGTAGATGCTAAGATCTAACTAATAGATCTTAGTACCAAATTTAAATTTCTGCATCTTTTAATTTTTATTTTTAATTTTTCGACTTCACTTTTGATCCCAAAACTCTTCTCTTTTCTTTTTCTTTTAAAAATCAAAGATTTCAAATCTAAAAACACTACCTTCCCTGTGGATTCGACCCGACTCACTACTATCTACGCAATTTTCAATGATTTTAAGAAGTCGGATTAAACTGATAAACACGGTGTCTTAACGACAACATCGCGTTCCTATCACACGTCATAAGAATATCCCATCGGATGGAAGGAGAGGGCCTTTAAATCCTTCCTTGTCCTTATGACCGGACAGCCAAGAGGAACGCCTTAATCAAGAACATGTAATACTACAGAACAGTATTAGATCTATATCATATATCTCATATATAAATTAGATCTAATCATGGCATGTTTTGCATACATCTCATGTATCGAATCATGCATATTTTTAGATCTAAATTATCTCATAATAATTTAAAAAATTAGATTTAAATTGATCTTATCAAAATAAACTCTAATCTAGACAACTATGTAGAACTATTCTACAACTAGTCTAGACATGCATCAATCATATCTCATATGATGTTTAAAATTAAATAATTTTTATTTACTATTTTTTAGATATTATTATAATAATTATAATATCAAAAAATAGTAAATAAATAGATCTAAAATATGATTTAATCAAATTAAATTAAAAACATGCAAGACTATTCTATAGAACTATTCTATTTTAGAACTAGTCATGCATATTTTCTAATCTTAGATCCAAATCATTTAATTTTAATTTTTTTTCTGATTTCAAATCTGATCACATCTCATGTGACATCTAAAATCATATATTTTCTAATTAGAATAAATTTAAAATTAGATCTAAACACTTTAGAACCTTGGCTCTGATACCAATTGAAGGAAAATCCTGATTTCTTGGACCAGGTTCGTTCAGATCTGATCAGATCAAGAGATATATTTTAAAAAAAAAAATTTTTGATCCAAATTAGATCTGAGATGTTTTAGATCTGATCTTTATTATTTTAATAATCAAAATAAAATATAAATAAATTAAATTAGATTTAATTTACCTTAATGTAGGATAATCCTATTACCCATTGATGATCCTATAAGCAGCGGAAGGTTCAGGATCTAGCCACACAAGTTCCTAGCCTCTACCAGTATTCACTCAGGCTAGATCTAGAGATCTTCTTCTACACTATCATATCTCCAAAAATCAGATCTGAATCTGATTTGGAGGATTTTCAAAACAGCTTTCGAAGATCAATAGTTGTCCTTTGCAGCAACGTAGCCTTCTAGCTTTCTATCGCCTTTCTCTCGCCTAGATCGCACCAACTGGATCCCAAACTACTTTGGGCATGGAGAGGAGAGGGAGAAGATGGACTTGGCATGGAGGAGGAGGAGAGAGGCAGCCTTGGGGCATGGGATTTTTCAGATACACCTTGAGTTGGGTGCAGCGTCTTATTTATAGACTATGCGTGGTCCAACTCCTCTTCTTCCCGACCAATCACAACCCTTTGTGAAATCATATCTAAATCTGATTGGTGAAAATAGAGTCCCTTGGATTCATCCTAAGATGGTGCCTAAGACCAATCAAAGTTGGTTCTTAGGAGGAGTCTAATCAGAATCCAAAAAGGAGATGGAGTCCCGGTCCAACAAGGACTCCTAGGCATCTCCAGCTTGGGCGCACGCCACCCTTGGCGTGCGCCAGGTGTGCGCCCTCCTCCTTGCCAGGTTCTAGCAGGAGGACAGGCCCCCACCAGCTCTCCAATAGGTGCATGACATATGAACAGAAGTCAAAGTATCAATGGTCAACATTTGACCAGTCAAAGGTCAACATTTGATCAGTCAAAGGTCAACTTTTGACCAAAGTCAAAGGACGAAAAATGGCAGGTGACGAAAAATGGCAGGTATTATCTTACAAAATAAGATAACCCTTTTCTGACCTGGACAGGCTCCAGTCAGACCAAGTGAAGGCCTCTGATTGAGCACAAACTTCTTTATCTTAGTAAGGACAACTATTTATGATAGTAAAAGAAGAACGTTAGGTTCAATCGAGTGCTAGCACGATTTTCTTGAACCTAATTGAATCTCATTCAGATCAATTGAACTGGATCAGTTCAATTGATGATCACCAGATTCAAACCCTTGTTTGTGTGACCCAGTTAGGTTCAGTTCTGTATGGTAATGGGATATGTCATGATCTCTATCATCGACATCATCGAAACTCCTTTCGATGGATCAGAACTCTTCTGATTCGAACAGCTAGAATGATCGATCATCTAAATCATTCTAATTGCTCCCAAAATCCACCAGTGACACCTAGCAGTATATGGTGGCAACCCATCAGAGCTGAATGTGAACCTCTTGGTGCAGCTACCTGTGTGATTAAGTTCTTCTATCTTGAGCCCCGATCAGATTAGGGTTAAGGTGAACTCGTCAAACCCTAGTCTCTGTCATATGATGTAATCATTCGATTCAAGTCCGATGTGAAAACCTAAATAGAAACTCTTTCTATTATTTCACTCTGCCATGGCCATGGGCTTCTGGACTTGATTCTCATGATCATCATAGGGCTGCTCCTCTACCACCGAGGTAGATAGATTCCATCTTGATGCAATCCAGTTCCTACAATGAACATGCTATAGCCAACATACACCTCAGGTTCCGTATGGCTAGGAGACCGAGTTATGGTGTAGTCAAACTATAACACCCTCAAGGTGAACTGACCGATGCACCTCAGGTCAAAGAACCAGACACACCACTGCAGCATCGAGTCAGTCATTGACGAGAAGGTAAACTTCCTAATGACAACTCAAGGTGGTCACGCTCAGTGCCCTCGTTCTCTAACGAGTACCTGTACTCTCACTCTGATGTCTCCACACCGTAGACTCAAGACACATCTACTAAAGAGAAGTAATTGTACACCAACCTTTCAGATCAATCACCATCCTCGTGATGATCCTATGGTCGAGAGCATTTTGTGAGTTAATAATGATTATTCATGTCTTAAATTTTCAACTCTTGAAAATATGAATTATCATTACCATTAACTCAAAGGATGTATCACAGACACTAAATACACCTATGTGATAGAAAATAACCAATTTTATTGATAATAGTCAAAATTACAATTTTGCCCCTTGAAGTGTATTATAAGTGTCAGCCGATTTTGGCTTCTAGGGCACATATATCTAACACTGCATGCATCGCTCCATCTAGAACTGTGCATCATCAGCACTACAAATTCATGCCAAATTTTCTCTCCACTTATGAAGGCACCACTGCGGAGCTCCACCTATATCCGTAGTCCATCTGTTATAGCAGAAGTCGACTCTATGCCCAAGTCCCTTGAGGCCAATCGCTCAATGCTATACTACTGAGCCTACTGTTGGACCTCGACACTTTGCTGCCCCTTCGAACCTCCGTGCTTTGCGGCCCTCTTCAGAAGCATCTGGATACCTTCACAACCCAGCGGGACACCTTCCAACCCAAGAGCTCATCAACTCTTCTGAATCCAGCGATTTGAGACTTAGAAAATTCCATCCTATCCTTCTGTCTGCCTCTCACCAGTCTCACTTCAGTTTGTCCAGAGACACATCCTCCACTTGAACATGACTCTTCCGGTGCCCCTCAAAAGAACTTTATCCATGATACTTCCAACATGCTTAGAGACCTCCTGGCACTCCTTGAGACCCCTGGGCTCTCCCTAAGCCTACATCCCAATCTCCCTGAGATACCTACTAACACTCTTTGCCGAGATACCACTCTCGATTATTGCACCATCGAGCCTCTCTCAAGCCCCTGTGCCTCCAGGGTAGTTGCTCTCTACAGCACTCCAGTGCTGTTCTGACTCAATCTCTCACCGCCTCTATACCGTCCACTCTACCTACTAGACCTCCATGATCATCCATCTTCCATCATCCCCAGGCCTCTGCCAATCCATGTCGCTAGTCGACTGCTGAATATATCTCCAAACTATTTTCCACCTTTCAGGACACCAAGGACGTATAGCTTGCTTTTTAGCTCCTTCGACCATTACCCCTTAAGAACCTTCTTCAAATAGCCCTATTACTGCCCATCATCTAGAGAAATCCTAATGCTTTTTTGCTGAGATACCTCCCGACTGCTTGCATTGTTAGCCTCTCTCAGCCCTGCATTCAGGAAAGTTGCTGACTACAGTACTCCAACGCTCCCACCTGTCAAATAACATCATACACTCTGACCTTTACCACCAAGATCGATGCAGCAATCATGCCACCAAATCTCCACCTTGAGAAAATCCTTACCGTTAATCCTCTCAGGCCTCCACCTCAATTCGTGCTTTCTCGTTAGGCCAAACCATAGCAATAACAGAGCTAAATTTAAGACATTACCATGGAATCCTTGTTGCAACTTTGATTTCACCTTGTACGACCTCCTTAATTTTCCTTCCATTGCACATCAGGCTCTGATACATATTGCGTCCATAATGTTTCAGGCATCAACTAGCTCTGAATACCAAATTTGTAGACTCATGAATATCGTTCGAATTGCCAATTCACCCTTGCATCACAAGCATCGATATCATAATGCGGAAGCTCCTGATCTTTTAGCATAGACTGAAGAATTTATGACGTTCTTTATGGGCAGCCAAAACATTGATCCTCCATCTGAAATCTATGATGGGGTGCCTTCCCTCCTTGGGACTTGAGGGAGATGCTCCTATTCTTAGGGCTGTCTTTCAAAGATCTAGGCTGCAGCAACTCTAGAGAGAAAAGAGAAGAAGAGAGTTTGAGGGAGAAAAGATCTGTATTCCATAGCTTAATGAAATCCATATATATACCTATGTATTTATACATAGCCATTAGGATCAACCAAAAACTCTCCAACTAACCCGTACATAAAGCACTCACTCGAGCCAATGTACAACCCATGTCTCCCATGCACTCATCCTCTGATCTAGACCCAACCTACATGAAATAGCCACTTAACCTTAAACCAGGTAATCTTAAGATCCCTAGGATCACCCGATCCTAGCCAAAATAGACCCTCGCATAATTTGCCGCGATCTGAGCTGGCTTAGTCCTAACACTTGAGCCAGTAATGTTCCCACTAGGTTGGCTCAGACTGAAACGAGCCAGCCCAGTTTTTGTGCCATGCCAAGCAGTTCCCGAATGCGTAACTCTCTTTTTTGGCCTATGCATTGAGACTTAGCCGATCCAGTTTTGGACTGAGCTAGCTAAACCTACGAAAATCTCCTTTTCTTGCAGTCTTGATTTTTTGGCTTTAGTTTTCTTACTTCATCTGATTGTCCCAGATCTCCAAGCACCAACAGCCCTAGAATCCCTGGAGCCAACCCCTTGACTCCTCCTATGGCCTCCCAAGGCTTGGGAGCACCATAAATCCTCAACACTCCTTCAAGTTGAACTTTTCAATCAAACTTCTTCCCATCCAAACTTTTTGAGCCAAACTTGCTCCAATCAACTCCTCTAGCTACGATCCCTTTAGCCGAATTCTCATCGAACTCCTCCTTACTAGACTCTTCAGCCAAACTTCTCCAATCGAACTCCTTCCAGCCAGACTTCTTCAAGTCAAACTTCTCTAATCAAACTCCTTCTGGTCGGACTCCACCGATCAAACTCCTTCTAGACTCCCTCCAGTAGCCCAATGGGATCCTTCTGATCAAACTCCTCTCTATCCATGGAAGAACCTCAACATCAATTCTCGATATAGCAAATATCAGTCAACACTTTTAGACATCTTGGTGAACACTCGATATCAAACTATTAATTCCTAACAGACTGGCACACTCACAATAATGGACACTACCCTTAGTAACAAACTCCATGTGGCCCCGAATAGCCCACTACCAGGCAGTTACGACTGTTGTTGTGCTATCAACAAGCTCTGATACCAAACTATTAGGATATCAGCTATTCTAATACTGCTTGTTAAGGATCTAGTACCAAATTATTATGATAGAAAGAAGGAAAAAATAAAATAAAAAAATAATCAAGTACAAGAATCAGCCTAAATGCTCGCCTTCATAGGGCATGCAAAGCTTCACTATGAAAGAGAAAAATAGGTACAAGAGGAGAACACCCACTCTTAACTCACCATACATAAATCTCTCTCAACTAGAAGCTACCATCGTGAAAGCTCTCTCAGAATTCCAAGAAGACCCATAGAAGCTACAAGATGCTCTGCCCTCATAGCCTCCTTGTTGAATGCTATGCACCTATTGATTCTCTCTCTCATGGGTTGCACATACACGATACTCGACCAAGCTCCTTCAATGACGTACTTAAGCAACTCTACATATAGCCCTCTCAAACCACTTGCGCCATCTTTTCCTGCTCTACAGAGCATCTCAGTCCTTTAAATATGATTGAGAACATCTTCTTTTGTAGTTCACAGGGGAGTTCCTAACAGGGCTCGTTCTTCTAATATGAATCAATATATGTCTTGATGGAGTCTTGAAATGTTTTTCAATTTTTCAGATCATAAACCATAAATCCTCCCATGGCCGTTGGATTTGGTCCATTGCGTAACTCCCGTAGTCTAGGTAATGTGTCCTAGAAGGCTTAAATTGGCTACACTTGTAATAACACTTTGAAGGGAAATCCTGATTTTCTGGATCAGGTTCGTTCAAATCTGATCAGATCGAGAGATATATTTTAAAAAAATTTTTCTCAATCCCCAATCAGATCTGGGCATGTTTCAGATCTATATTTTATTATTTTAAATAATAGAAATAAAATAAAGATAAATTAAATCAATTTAATTTACCTGATTTGGGTAATTCCTATTTACCCTATTTGATATTCTGTTTGCAGCGGGAAGGTTCTGATCTACCACGCACGCCTGGCCTCTATCGGTATCCACTCGGGCTGGATTCTAAGAAGATCTCTTTTCTCTATCACACCTTCAAAAATTCAATCTAGATCTGATCTGGAGGATCTTTCAAAACTCCTTTTGAAGATCTGCAGTTCAATCCTTTGCAGCAGTGCAGCCTTCTTGCTTTCTGATCGGCCTTTCTTTGATCGGATGCACCAATCATAGGTCCAAACTCCTTTTTGGATGTGGAGAGAAGGGTGAGAAGACAGGTTTTGGCATGGAGGAAAGGGGTAAAGGCAGCCTTGGGGCGTGGAGAAACTTTGATCTCAATTCATTCCTGTGTTTTGAGGTGGGCACAGGGTCCTTATTATTATGACTGACTGTGATCCAGGCTTCTCTTATTCCTAACCAATCACAACCTTTGTGAAATCAGATCTAAAATCTGTTGGCTGGAATAGGCGAGTCCCCTGGATGAAGGGAAATCCTGATTTCCCGGTCCGAGGTTCATCCAGATCTGATTGATCACAAATTATTTCAAAAAATGTTTCTCTTGCGATCTTCAATCAGATCTTGATATGTTTTAGATCTGATTCTTTATTATTTTAATAAATAAAATAAAACAAGATAAATTAATCAAATTCAATTACCTGATTGGGTATCCTATTACCCTGTACGATGATCCTGATTGCAGCGGAAGGTTCTGGATCTAAGCAGGCAAGGCTGGCCTC
>QRFJ01007342.1:0-10709 GCA_006176705.1 Cocos nucifera | reverse complement strand
CCTTCAGCTGGACTCCTTCAAGAGTTGAACACCCACCAGACTTCTCCATCAGGCAGACTTCTCCAGTAGTCGAACTCCTACCAGACTTCTTCAATAATCGAACTCCTACCGGACATCTCCTTCAGCCAGACTCCTTCAGTAGTCGAACTTTAGTCGAACTTCTCCTTCAGTCGGACTTTTCTAATAGTCAAACTCCTTCTGGACTTCTCCTTCAGCTGGGCTCCTTTAATAGTCAAATTTCATATGGACTTCACTGCAAGCCGAGCTCCTTCCGGGCTTCTCCACCTATCGAATCCCTCTCAGACTTCTCCTACCAACTGCCCAAAAAATTCCTCGCCATTGACTCATAATGTGGCTAATGATGGCCCATGTGCGGCTAATCTCGAGAACCTCCAAGCTCCTCTAAAACTGTATTAGTTAAGGATTCTTCATTACCTATGGCTATCCCATCTTAACTTGAGTTGTTAGACTCCAACAGACAAGCACGTCACGACAACAGGCATAACCCTCCATAACAAACTCTACGTGGTCCCAAACGGCCCACTACCAGATGGTTAAGGCTATCGTTATCAGTCTGCTGCAAG
Organism: Cocos nucifera; assembly: GCA_006176705.1. Classification (NCBI taxonomy): domain Eukaryota; kingdom Viridiplantae; phylum Streptophyta; class Magnoliopsida; order Arecales; family Arecaceae; genus Cocos; species Cocos nucifera. The sequence continues at coordinate 10,125 of QRFJ01007342.1, read as the reverse complement.
CTCCACCTATATAAGAGACCTGATAAGTGGTAAAAATATACTAAGTAAAAGTATTAAATTATAAAATAAATTAATCTATTTCTTTAGAAATTGATACTTTTATTAATCTTATGTAGGAAAGAAGGCCTACCAATGTGAAGATCTTATTTTTCTGGTTCAGATGAAATAAATTTCAGGCAAAACGGACTTCAAACGAGCCCAAAATTGAATTTCAAAAAAAAAAAAAAAAACTAGTTCGGTTCAAATTGGTTCAGAAAATTGGCTCAGCGGTTCGATCTGATTCGACCAAAATAGCAGACCGACCCACCGATGCAATGCTGACGTCAGGATGATGTCAGTATTTTTCACGGCACACGATGGACCATCTGAAGGGTATTTTAGGAATTTTATAGCAAAAAGCACGCTCTGATTGGCTGAAGAACACGACGGTCCATGCAACATCGGGCTCACACATGGTCTATGGAGGGCAATTTGAGAATTTTGTTTGATCCAACGGACGGCATTCACTGAAATTTGATCGGACGGTCGAAACGAACGCGCTGATGGACGGCATCCGCAGCTCTCGATCGAGATCCAACGGTTGAGATTCATCATGATAGTAAACTAAAGATCAGAAGGCCTCTTTCTATGCGATCGGATGGCTCAGATTCAATCCAACGATTGATCCAACGACTGGCATGAAATCCGACTTGATTTGGATTATTTTAAGGGATTTTTGAGTGATTTTTGGATCGTTTGATCAACATCTAATGGGCAGAATTATCCAGATCTTAATTTGAGTTATTTTGGGAGTCTTAAACCTAATTTTTGATGGATTTTGGGGGGAAATCAAACTCTTTATCTATAAAAACCTATTGTTGCCATGAAAAAAAATCAAGGAGAGAGACAGGGAGAGAGAGAGAGACAGAGAGAAGAGAGGGAGAGAGACAGAGAGAAAGAGAGACAGAGAGAAAGAGAGAGAGAGAAGTTAGAAAAAGAAAAACAAAAAGAAAAAGAGAGGAGAGAGGTAGAAAGAGAAGAGTGATTTGTGAGAAATAAAAAAGGGTTTTTGATTTTTTTTCGACAATCAAGACATCGATCAAGGAGCATCTTCTTCTTCGCCAAGTTCTCCACACCAAGAGCAACAGACAATCAATTTCAGCAATCAAACAGTCTAATTTCTCTATGCTTTTTATTTTATTCATGCTGTTTTTGAACTTGTTATCATGAACTAAATTTTCTTTTACTAAGGCTAAGGTGTAGCCACTCTTTTGATGCAATATTCAGTGTGATTTATTTTTAAATTTTATTCATGAGGAGTATATAAATCTGATCTTAATGCTTTTAGATTACTGGCCATCTTCTAATTGATCTGATGAACATAGATGTTACGGACCAAGTACATCTATGTTATTGCTTCTTGATTATATACCTTGTATTATGAATCAAATTAGAATTCATATGCATGCGGGAATTTTAGTGCGCTTTGGACGCAGCGTATTTTAATTAGAGGGTTTCACAAAACCTAATGCATTAATATTTATTTAAATTACACCTGGACCAAAGGATAATTAATAAATATTAATAGTTTTGCTATGCCTGGACCAAAGGGTAGTGAATAAATTAGGAGACTCCACCGTCACATGAAATAAAATTAATCTAAAAATCTGAATATTGTATTGACTGAGTTGGTGAACCGATTGCCTTAGTAATCCATTGCTCTTGAGTTTAAAATCCTAATAATTTACACTCTCTCTATTTTCTTAAAAAAATTTTTAATTATTTTTTATTTTATTCTTTAATTTCTTATTCTCATAAATCGATCTTCTAAATAAAGCATAGGAAAGAGCTTTTCAGTACTTATTTTTCAATCCTCTAGGGATGATACTCTACTCATTCACTTTATTACTTGATCGACTGGTGCACTTGCCATAGCTATAAATTAGCACGCATCAAGTTTTTGGCACCGTTGCCGGGGATTGTGTCTAAAATAATATTAAAATTTTGATCCTAGCTTTACTTTAGAAATTTATTTTTAATTTTTATTATTTAAAAAAAAAATATTCAGTGCATGACACGTACTGGACATAGTAACTTACTACCTTTAGATCCAGAAATTGAAAGGACCATTAGAAGACTACAACAAGAAAGAAACATGGCAGCTGAAGATCCTAACGACATCAATCTAGGATTGGATATGGCGACTGAAGGACAGCATGAAGCTATTCGACCAGTACATCATCCATTAAATGATTACATCACACCATCTATAGCCGATGCAGCTTCGAGCATCAGGAGACCGCCTGTACGAGCAAACAACTTCGAAATAAAATCAGCGATGATCCAGATGATTCAATCAACTATCCAATTCAGTGGACACATGCATGATGATCCGAATGCCCATATTTCTAATTTTCTTGAACTTTGTGATACTTTTAAAATTAATGGGGTGTCGGATGATGCTATTAGATTAAGGTTATTTCCTTTCTCTTTACGGGACAAAGCTAAGAGTTGGCTTCATTCTCTTCCTGCAGGTTCTATCACAACTTGGGATGTCCTAGCCCAAAAATTCTTAGCCAAGTACTTTCCACCTTCCAAGACTGCCAAGATGCGCAACGATATCACTTCCTTTATGCAGATGGACATGGAGACACTATATGAGGCTTGGGAGCATTTCAAGGAATTGCTGAGGAGATGTCCACATCATCAACTACCCGTATGGCTTCAGGTACAAACTTTCTATAATGGTTTATCTCCTACTAATCATTCTATGATTGATGCAGCAGCAGGAGGAACCATTAATCAAAAAATGGAGGAAGAAGCTTTCGATCTGATCGATGAGATGGCATCAAATAGCTATCAATGGCAGACAGAACGTATGATGCCAAAAAGACTAGCAGCTGTGCAGGGAGTAGATTGCGTGCCAACCTTACTAGCTGAAATTGCAGCCCTTAGAGCCGAAGTCAACAACTTAAAGGGAACAGCTATGCATATTCAGAGCATTACTTGTGACCTGTGTGGAGGAGGACACGATACGAGCAATTGCCAGATAGGTAATCCTTTTGCTAAAACAACTGATACAGCTAATTATATTGGTAATTTTTTTTAGGCCGCAACAAAACAATCCCTACTCCAACACATACAATCAAGGGTGGAGGCAGCACCCAAATTTCTCATGGAGCAATCAAAATGCAACACAACAGCCACCCCCGGGATTCCAAGTACCTGAAAAGAAGTCCAACATGGAAGAGCTGATGGTCAAATTTATGCAAAACCAAGAAGCAACTATAAAAAATTTGGAAGCCAAACTTAGGCAGGACCAAACAGCAGCAATTCGAAACTTGGAGATGCAAATAGGTCAAATGGCTAAGATAATCTCTCCGAGAGACCTCAAGGATCCTTGCCAAGCAATACGGAGACAAATCCAAGGGAGCAAGTCAATGCTATCACCCTAAGAAGTGGTACAAAGCTGGAGGAGCCACATCAGAAGAATGAGACTGAAGAGCCAACTACAAATAAGGAACCATCAACTAAAATTCGTCAGTCACCAAAACAACCAGCAGATGGATGGTCTCCAGGTATACGGTTTGCTGATCCAAATGTGAAGCCCTACGTGCCGCCACTACCATTCCCAGAGAGACAAATACAGCATCCAGATAAGGAATTTTCTAACTTTTTCAAAATTTCTAAAGAATTTACATATTAATATTCCTTTTGTAGATGCTATTACTCAAATGCCCAGGTATGCCAAGTTTCTCAAAGAAATCTTAACAAATAAGAAAAAGCTGAAGGAGCATGAGAGAATAAATTTGAATGAAGAATGCTCAGCAATACTTCAAAATAAATTACCACAGAAGTTAAAAGATCCAGGGAGTTTTACTATCCCCTGCATTATTGGTGATTGTAGTTTTGATAAAGTTTTATGTGATTTAGGAGCAAGCATTAATCTCATGCCTTTTTCTATTTTCAGGAAGCTGGGTCTAGGAGAACCAAAGCCTACCACTATTACTCTTCAATTAGCCGACAGATCCATTAAATATCCAAGAGGTATAGTGGAGGATGTCTTGGTAAAGGTAAACAAGTTTATTTTTCCTATTGATTTTATTGTTCTTGATATGAAAGAAGATTATGATGTACCCCTTATTTTAGGGAGACCCTTTTTAGCTACTGGAGGAGCTTTAATAGATGTTCAACAAGAAAAATTAATTCTTAGAGTCCAAGATGAACAAGTTACTTTTAATGTTTTCAAAGATACTAAACAAACTGATGATAATCAAACTTATTTTCTAATTGATATTATTGACAATCCATTATATGAGAATTCTGTAGAAAATAGGTTTGAGACTATAAAAGCGAGCAATGTCAAATTGAAAGAGGATGCAATCAAACATGAAAGTATTCCAATTGAAGTGGCACCAGATTGATCCACTTTAGAATTCAAAGAAAGTCAAGCTGAAGACTATAAATCAGAACTACTAGATAGGTTGTTTCTTTTCTTTTTAGTTTTGATCATTTTTTTTTCTTTTATTTTTCAGTAATTTATTGTTGCTCTTTTACTGCTCTGGTGTGTATTTTCAATTTTGCAGAAAAATCAATGAGAAGCTCAAGCAAAATTTCAAAGCTCCAAAGAACCAGACTGAACCAAATCAGGTGTATTCCTTCCTATCCTTTATTGCACCCTTTATTTTTCTTTCTCCTTTAAGACAATGTAGAATAATAAAAAAAAAAAAAAAAAAAAAATCATGTGTCAAGAAGAAAATCTTGAGCAAGATAAACTGGATAAGTGATAAAAGATAGAATTATTTGCTAATGAATGTAATGAGTTAAAGAAGTAGATTAGTTGGTCAACTTTTAGCAGCCTACTTAGGTCATTAAAAGATTATTAGCACTTTCTAATTGCACATGCACACTAACAAGGCAAAGTAGGTATTGATTATAAGGCCAACTGAGGATTCAATTATCACTAAAAATTGATAATTAATATACATTCTAATCAAAGAAACTTGAATTTAAGGAAAGAGCTACCTGCCTATAAATAAAGTGCAAAAGATAGAGTATATGTGGATTGCCCAAAGCCTAGTAACTGGGTCTCTGCACCTAGGTCAAGTGTGAAAATTCACGTAAAATGGTGAAGGAAAGGCCAGGATGCTCAGCACAAAAAAAAAAAAAAAAAAAAGAAAGGCAGTGTGAAAGCTACCTTAATTCATGAGTATAAAATTGAGAATGTATAGAAAATTGACCAAAATAGGTGATAAGAGAAGATACTTTTGTTCTTTTAATTTAATACTGAAATGCTAAAGTTAGTCATCACGAACACAAGTGCTATAGATCTTTGATGTACTCTAAGAAAGTTTTTAATTGTATTGACTGAAAAATTTGCTTCTGAAGCTCAATGCTTAGTTAGCAGTATTTTCTAAACTTTTTGACCTTTAATCCTAGATTTTATCTTTGTGATGGATAATCTTATTGAAACATGGTATTAAATAAAACATTGCTAAGGGACTAGCAATGACTAAGTTGGGGGGTGTGATAAGTGGTAAAAATATACTAATAAAAGTATTAAATTATAAAATAAATTAATCTATTTCTTTAGAAATTGATACTTTTATTAATCTTATGTAGGAAAGAAGGCCACCAATGTGAAGATCTTATTTTTCTGGTTCAGATGAAATAAATTTCAGGCAAAACGGACTTCAAACGAGCCCAGAATTGAATTTCAAAAAAAAAAAAAAATGGTTCGGTTCAAATCGGTTCAGAAAACCGGCTCAGCGGTTCGGCCCAATTCGACGAAATAGCAGACCGACCCATCGACCAATGCTGACGTCAGGATGACGTCAGCATTTTTTGCGGCGCACGGTGGACCATCTGAAGGGTATTTTGGGAATTTCACAGCAAAAAGCGTGCTCTGATTGGCTGAAGAACGCGGCGGTCCATGCAACACCGGGCTCGCGCATGGTCCTATGGAGGGCAATTTGGGAATTTTGGCTGATCCAACGGGCGGCATTTTCACTGAAACTTGATCGGACGGTCGAAACGAAGGCGCTGATGGACGGCATCCGCAGCTCCCGATCGAGATCCAACGGCTGAGATTCATCCCGATGGTTAAACTAAAGATCAGAAGGCTTCTTTCTATGCGATCGGATGGCCCAGATTCAATCCAACGGTTGATCCAATGGCTGGCATTGAAATCCGACTTGATCTGGGTTATTTTAAGGGGTTTTTGAGTGGTTTTTGGACCGTTTGATCAACATCTAACGGGCAGAATTATCCAGATCTTAATTTGAGTTGTTTTGGGAGTCTTAAACCTAATTTTTGATGGATTTTGGGGGAAAATCAAACTCTTTATCTATAAAAACCTATTGTTGTCGTGAAAAAAAATTAGAGAGAGAGAGAGACAGGGAGAGAGAGAGATAGAGAGAAGAGAGAGAGAAGAGAGAAAGAGAGACAGAGAGAAAGAGAGAGAGAGAGAGAAGTCAGAAAAAGAAAAACAAAAAGAAAAAGAGAGGAGAGAGGTAGAAAGAGAAGAGTGATTTGTGAGAAATAAAAAAGGATTTTTGATTTTTTTCGACAATCAAGACATCGATCAAGGAGCATCTTCTTCTTCACCAAGTTCTCCACATCAAGAGCAACAGACAATCAATTTCAGCAATCAAACAGTCTAATTTCTCTATGCTTTTTATTTTATTTGCTATTTTTGAACTTGTTATCATGAACTAAATTTTCTTTTACTAAGGCTAAGGTGTAGCCACTCTTTTGATGCAATATTCAGTGTGATTTATTTTTAAATTTTATTCATGAGGAGTATATAAATCTGATCTTAATGCTTTTAGATTACTGGCCATCTTCTAATTGATCTGATGAACATAGATGTTACGGACCAAGTACATCTATGTTAATTGCTTCTTGATTATATACCTTGTATTATGAATCAAATTAGAATTCATATGCATGCGGAAATTTTAGTGCGCTTTGGACGCAGCGTATTTTAATTAGAGGGTTTCACAAAACCTAATGCATTAATATTTATTTAAATTACACCTGGACCAAAGGATAATTAATAAATATTAATAGTTTTGCTATGCCTGGACCAAAGGGATAGTGAATAAATTAGGAGACTCCACCGTCACATGAAATAAAATTAATCTAAAAATCTGAATATTGTATTGACTGAGTTGGTGAACCGATTGCCTTAGTAATCCATTGCTCTTGAGTTTAAAACCCTAATAATTTACACTCTCTCTATTTTCTTAAAAACTTTTAATTATTTTTTATTTTATTCTTTAATTTCTTATTCTCATAAATCGATCTTCTAAATAAAGCATAGGAAAGAGCTTTTCAGTACTTATTTTTCCAATCCTCTAGGGACGATACTCTACTCATTCACTTTATTACTTGATCGACTGGTGCACTTGCCATAGCTATAAATTAGCACGCATCTCCAACACATTGTATGACTAAAAACCGATGTATTGACTGGTTCGCATCAGGAGACCGCCTGTACGAGCAAACAACTTTGAAATAAAATCGACGATGATCCAGATGATTTCAATCAACTGTCCAATTTCAGTGGACACATGCATGATGATCCGAATGCCCATATTTCTAATTTTCTTGAACTTTGTGATACTTTTAAAATTAATGGGGTGTCGGATGATGCTATTAGATTAAGGTTATTTCCTTTCTCTTTACGGGACAAAGCTAAGAGTTGGCTTCATTCTCTTCCTGCAGGTTCTATCACAACTTGGGATGTCCTAGCCCAAAAATTCTTAGCCAAGTACTTTCCACCTTCCAAGACTGCCAAGATGTGCAACGATATTACTTCCTTTATGCAGATGGACATGGAGACACTATATGAGGCTTGGGAACATTTCAAGGAATTGCTGAGGAGATATCCACATCATCAACTACCCGTATGGCTTTCAGGTACAAACTTTCTATAATGGTTTATCTCCTACTAATCATTCTATGATTGATGCAGCAGCAGGAGGAACCATTAATCAAAAAATGGAGGAAGAAGCTTTCAATCTGATCGATGAGATGGCATCAAATAGCTATCAATGGCAGACAGAACGTATGATGCCAAAAAGACTAGCAAGCTGTGCAGGGAGTAGATTGCGTGCCAACCTTATTAGCTGAAATTGCAGCCCTTAGAGCCAAAGTCAACAACTTAAAGGGAATAGCTATGCATATTCAGAGCATTACTTGTGACCTATGTGGAGGAGGACATGATACGAGCAATTGCCAGACAGGTAATCCTTTTGCTAAAACAACTGATACAGCTAATTATATTGGTAATTTTTTTTAGGCCGCAACAAAACAATCCCTACTCCAACACATACAATCAAGGGTGGAGGCAGCACCCAAATTTCTCATGGAGTAATCAAAATGCAGCATAACAGCCACCCCCGGGATTCCAAGTACCTAAAAAGAAGTCCAACATGGAAGAGCTGATGGTCAAATTTATGCAAAACCAAGAAGCAACTATAAAAAATTTGGAAGCCAAACTTAGGCAGGACCAAACAGCAGCAATTCGAAACTTGGAGATGCAAATAGGTCAAATGGCTAAGATAATCTCCGAGAGACCTCAAGGATCCTTGCCCAGCAATACGGAGACAAATCCAAGGGAGCAAGTCAATGCTATCACCCTAAGAAGTGGTACAAAGCTGGAGGAGCCACATCAGAAGAATGAGACTGAAGAGCCAACTACAAATAAGGAACCATCAACTAAAATTCATCAGTCACCAAAACAACCAGCAGATGGATGGTCTCCAGGTATACGGTTTGCTGATCCAAATGTGAAGCCCTACGTGCCGCCACTACCATTTCCCAGAGAGACAAATACAGCATCCAGATAAGGAATTTTCTAACTTTTTCAAAATTCTAAAGAATTTACATATTAATATTCCTTTTGTAGATGCTATTACTCAAATGCCCAGGTATGCCAAGTTTCTCAAAGAAATCTTAACAAATAAGAAAAAGCTGAAGGAGCATGAGAGAATAAATTTGAATGAAGAATGCTCAGCAATACTTCAAAATAAATTACCACAGAAGTTAAAAGATCCAGGGAGTTTTACTATCCCCTGCATTATTGGTGATTGTAGTTTTGATAAAGTTTTATGTGATTTAGGAGCAAGCATTAATCTCATGCCTTTTTCTATTTTCAGGAAGCTGGGTCTAGGAGAACCAAAGCCTACCACTATTACTCTTCAATTAGCCGATAGATCCATTAAATATCCAAGAGGTATAGTGGAGGATGTCTTGGTAAAGGTAAACAAGTTTATTTTTTCCTATTGATTTTATTGTTCTTGATATGAAAGAAGATTATGATGTACCCCTTATTTTAGGGAGACCCTTTTTAGCTACTGGAGGAGCTTTAATAGATGTTCAACAAGAAAAATTAATTCTTAGAGTCCAAGATGAACAAGTTACTTTTAATGTTTTCAAAGATACTAAACAAACTGATGATAATCAAACTTATTTTCTAATTGATATTATTGACAATCCATTATATGAGAATTCTGTAGAAAATAGGTTTGAGACTATAAAAGCGAGCAATGTCAAATTGAAAGAGGATGCAATCAAACATGAAAGTATTCCAATTGAAGTGGCACCAGATTGATCCACTTTAGAACTCAAAGAAAGTCAAGCTGAAGACTATAAATCAGAACTACTAGATAGGTTGTTTCTTTTCTTTTTAGTTTTGATCATTTTTTTTTCTTTTATTTTTTAGTAATTTATGGTTGCTCTTTTACTGCTTTGGTGTGTATTTTCAATTTTGCAGAAAAATCAATGAGAGCTCAAGCAAAATTTCAAAGCTCCAAAGAACCAGACTGAACCAAATCAGGTGTATTCCTTCCTATCCTTTATTGCATCCTTTATTTTTCTTTCTCCTTTAAGACAATGTAGAATAATTAAAAAAAAAAAAATCATGTGTCAAGAAGAAAATCTTGAGCAAGATAAACTGGATAAGTGATAAAAGATAGAATTATTTGCTAATGAATGTAATAAGTTAAAGAAGTAGATTATTTGGTCAACTTTTAGCAGCCTACTTAGGTCATTAAAAGATTATTAGCACTTCTAATTGCATATGTACACTAACAAGGCAAAGTAGGTATTGATTATAAGGCCAACTGGGATTCAATTATC